>PITA01002460.1:35909-160982 GCA_004023965.1 Spilogale gracilis
AGAGAAAAAAGAAAAAAACAAGGGCAATTTTGGTGGGAAAAGTTGTTTACTGATTTGCCTAGCTACTTGTTTAAACTCATTTAATCCATTTGATCAAAGTGGTCTCCTGTGTATAACCAGTCTCAAAGGGCAGTCAGAGGTAGAACCATCTTTGAAATTGATTGTGATAGTTTTCTGTCTTCCTAGTCCTTTATTATCATATATGTAGGAGAAAGGATGCTTTTCCTGGATAAAGGAAATGTGTTTAGGAATCTTATATTCACAAGCTTGCATTAAACCTGGCGTAGTGGCTTAAACTTAATGCAGACTGAAAGGGTATCTGTTGAATTCAGTTACTTTGAATCTAAACAGTAGCCTTCCTTAGGTATTTGATAGTTTCTTTCTGTTTCCTTCACTGTCTTCTCTTTGTTTTTTCACTTCTTTAAAACAAAAGGTAGCCTTAAACATTCTCATTACTGTTCTAGGAGCCTTACTCTGCACCCTCTACTGAAAAGATTTGGACCTGTTTCGGGGTTACATTTCCCTTTGGAGTGGCTACACTTCCAAATCTTTGTTTTTTGAGACTGACTGCACTTCTGATACACTGACTAGAATTGCCAAGCACCATTTTCAACAAGAGACCCATCAACATCTTAAACTGAACATGAAATAAATGAAAACATTTGTTTCTTCTAAAAAACTGGGCACTCTAGGGGTGCCTGGGTGGCTCAGTTAGTTAAGTGGCTGACTCATGATTTTGGCTGGGGTCATGGTCTCAGGGTTGTGAGGTCGAGCCCCACCTCAGGCTCCTCACTCAGAGGGAAATCTGCTTAAAAGATTCTCTTCCCCTCTGCCCTTCGCCCTGCTTGCATGCATGCTCTCTCTCTTAAATAAATAAATAAGTCTTTAGAAACAAAACAGTTACTCTATGACATGGTTAAGATGACTATTCTTTTTCCATGCCATATTGGTTAGACACCTTGGTGTCTTCTTTGACTTCTTTCTTTACCTCCTGGAACTTTTTCTCATCCCTGGATCCAATCAGACTTTCTACAGGAGTTAAGTTGGGCTTTACCTCAAGGTTCCTGTATTTCATTTCTGGTTCTGATAAGAGGTGAGGGACCCTATGCAAGTGATTTTACCTCTTCAGTTTTTGGTTCTATATTGAGCTATGGTGAGGATTAAAGGGAATAGTGTAAGTTGTGTGTTTAGCACAGTTCTTGGCTCATAAGAAGCACTCCCGAAGTACTGCTGATATCTCTGCTTTTATTGTATGTTCATTTTCTCTCTGTCATCACTCTATGTTCCTGCTTTATATCTGTTAATAATAAAACAACAGGGCCCAAATGGAGTCGCTTACTCTCAATACAATTTTGGCTTTTCCCAGAAATGAAATCTTAAGCCAGTCAATTAGAAATTAAGAATCACCTGGCCAGCACTAGTGAGGTAAACTGCCTCATTGACCCCAGCCATCCCCTGAAGGAAAGCGATCTTGCCACGACCAATGACAACCAATGGTGCCTTTTGCTAACGGAGGTTCCTTGTTCCTACTCCCTTCTGCCTATATAATTCTTTCATTTTCAAAGGAGCTGTGAAGACTCATGAGTGAATGAAGCCAATAAAATCTTTAAAATTTACTCAGGTGAATTTTGTTTTTTTAAATACTTTCTGATAGTACATGTATCAAGTCTTCCCTATAATATTGTTAGGTATTTATGTACTAGAATCCAGGAAGCTATAAACTCCTAGAAAATAGCATGTTCAGGTGGGTCCTCAGCATACAATCAGCCATCTGATGAACACAGAGAAAGTACCAGGAGGGTCATGTCTTAGGGGTAAACTTTCTCTGTTCCTACATATGAATGGCCAGAATAAGTCATATGGCTCCATTATGGGGAGAGAGGGCAAGGATTTGTCTTTCTGTGAGAAACCAAAAGTGTGCAGAACACATAGCTTTGTCTTTGTCCCACAAAGTGTGATGATCAGGGGAGAGGGACACAAAAAATTAAAGAGAAAATAAAGATAATATAATTACTCTTCTTCTAGATGTCTACAGTGTCTTTTATGTAATGTTTTTTTTAACTTCAGACTTCCCAGTGCCACTTAATACGTTTTACATGATGTTATGTATCATTGTTTATTTTTTCCTACACAGACTTTTTTTACTAAATGTTTTTTTTTTTTTTTAATAGATGTTTGGGGAGGGACATCTGGGTGGCACAGTTGGTTAAGTGTCTGACTCTTGGTTTCGGATCAGGTTGTGATCTCAAGGTCATGAGATTGAACCTTGAGTTGGGTTCTGTGCTCAGCACAGAGTCTGCTAAAGATTCTCTCTCCTTCTTCCTCTGCCCATCCCCACCCCCAACCTATCCTACCCCTCACACACTCTATCTCACTCTCTCTCAAATAAATGAATCTTTAAAAAAATAAAGTAAAAATAGATTTTTTTGTCACTGCTATAAATGGAAAATTTTATTTTTCTAATCTGCATTAAAATAAATCATGAGGACAAAAATAAATTCATCCCTGTCTTACCTAAAATATTTTGTGCATTACTATTGGGCATTGTACACTTTGGGAAGCACTAGCTTAGTACATTAGAAACACACATACACAGGCATCTCAAATGAGGAATGTCTACCATTCAGCTCATGTATTGAGAAAACATATCAGGGAAAAAATTCAATTAGGGAAGACTTCTAAGAGAAGTTATCTTTTCCCCTCCTTTCTCTTTTCCTGCCTTTCCTTCTTTCCCTCGTCCTTCCCTTCCTTTCTTTCCTCTTTTGTTCTTCCCTCCTTTCTTACTCTCTCCCCTTCTCTCTGTCTCTTGTCTCTTTCTTTCCTTCTCTCACGCTTTCTATTAGATAATGAAGAGAATTAGTTTGAGCAAGATCTTGGGAGAAGTTGGTGTTTAATAACTTCTTACAGTAATATTCCCTTCTCATCATGATGACAGTTTTTCAGGAGAATTTAAAATCCCCATGAAATGCCCTTTTAAGCTTCAGGGTGACCTTCACAACGACCCTTCCCAACCCCAGTGCCCATCTTCATTCCCCATGAGCTCCGTCGTCGATGGGCTGGGCTTGTTCTCATCACTATCTGTGGCCCCACTCTTCAGAGCAGAAAGAACTGCATCCTGTTTCATCTCTGACAGTGGATGTTAGCTGTATCAGAATGGATTGAGGTCCTTGGGTGGCAGGTCAGATTATGCCTGTCAGCCCCACCCACAGGGCTGCAAAGCTGCAGTTGTTATATTTACCTGCCCTCAGTTATGCTGAAACAGGGAGAAAGCCTTCTAGCCAGGTACTGGATTCAGTACAGTAATCAAAACAGCTCAATACGAGTGCCTGTGAAAAGTGTTCATTTTCATATCGATGGAGTTTTACATCCATTCAGTAAATTTTATCGGAACCCTCTAATTCTAGTAAAATACAGCAAAGTGCAATAAATTTCACTTTATGGGTTTTACAGTTTGAAAACAGCTTCACAGGAGTCTGGTTACCAAGGGGACCCAACCGGTACAGTCTCCAGAGGTTGGCTTGTCTATGCAAAGAACTCTAAGAGATGACCTGACACCCGCTTGTGAGGCATTATCTTCCTGAACATCATCATTTAAGGTACGATGAAAGTCCTGTACCTATACCTGCAAAGCTGGCTTTCAACAGTGAAGAGAAAAGCAATTAAGTTGCTAGCTTCCCTGGGCAATGAGCAAACGAGCTTCATTAAAGACAGGGATTAAGTTCCTGACTTATTACAATATAGCTGACTTCCCCAGAAGGTCCCTTGGCCTTTTTGTCCTTTTCCAAAGGACTTTGAAATGGGAATAAATCAGATAATGTTCCTTATGAGAAATTCTTCCAGCTGCCCCCCCCCCAACAAAAAGATTTCTGCAGTTTACCTGGAGGCAGACTTTCTTACTTTCAACTGGACTTTAACCAACTATTTCCCTGTATTTATAAATTGTTAAGACTTGAAACATGTTCTTACCCTGAAGAGGCCTGGTCACTATTTGCTTCATGTAGAATCTTCCTCTCCCCAGACATCAACTATCAATTCCTCTCATCTTTTGGTTTGGGTTTTTAAAGAAATCTGTTAAGATCTATTTTGAAACCTTGTGATGGCATCACTGTTGAAAGCCTTTTACCTTCATGGAAAGAAGTTTGCTGGCTTTTCCTATTTGGCAGGTATGGTTGGAAGCACTCTGTCTGTATTACCTTCTTTATTCACACATAGAGCCCATGGGGTAGAACTTTTATTCTAGTCCCTTTTACAGATAAGGACACTGAGGCAGAGGCTGGTTATGTAGTTGGTCCAACAAACAGGAAAACCAAACCCAGGTCCTCTTGTTCTTATCTGAGAGCCTTCCCCAGAGGCTGTACTTCCTCCTGGGGAGTGCCTGGGAGTGGGCACAACGTTACTCATGCCAAAGCATCCTGGTGCATGAACTGAGAAGTAAGAGGGATTTCATTTCGACCCCAGGAGGAAGGAGTTGTTTTGGAAGATGAAACTGATCTCAGGGGCAAGAGGTAGAAGAAAGAATGGACCCAAATAAATTATCTGAACACTTTTGGAAAAGAAGGGTTAGGGAAGGACCATGAGGGCTATGGTTTTAGGAAAGACTGGAAGACTTTGTGCTTTGAGAACCAGGTGATGCAGCTAAACAGATTTGAGAGGGATGGGGGACAAGCAGGGACCAGAGTGGGGATAATAGAGGCTCACTCTTCCCAAAATGGGAACAGACCACAAACATTTCCCCCAGGCCTTCCCTGAACAAGAACATTGTCATATTCATTGATTCTCAGAGCCTGGCATATGGTGAGACCTTACTAAATATTTATTGACTATATGAATAAAAGACCTAGAAGGCAAAAGTGGAAACCTATGGACCAATTTGTTCTTATGCAGACAGGATCAAGGATGGCTGGTTGGAATGGGGAGTGGATGTTGAATGTATTGGGATGGAAGTTTTAAAGTAAGGACAAAGAGGCATCTTCATTTTGGAATCATAAAGTCTTGGACAGTTTTGTTGCAAACATCATCTCGATATAATTATAACCTATGTGGTAAGCATCACCATCTCCATTATGTAGATGAGAAAGCAAAGACTCATAAAATTTAAATAAATTGCTTGCCCCTGGTTTTACAACCACTGTGTATGTAGAAGAACAGGCACTTGAAGCTTTATCTAGAAATTTCCATAGATAATGTTATTTCCACTAGACCATGGTGGTTAACATCTCCCACTTGGGCCTGTTTCCCATCCATGAGGTAGATGGAGGGAAGTGACAGCGTGAACATAAATCTCACAGAAGAACAGCTGCAGCATGTCTTTTGTTTTGACAGTACTATGCAGAGCCCAAATTAAAAAACAAAACAAAAGCAAACATGGCCAAAGTTCATGACCTTTGTCTGCCAAGGCACAGCTAAAACAAAAGGGAGATCTCTTTGATGTAGGTGATCTGAAATAATCTCTTCACAGTCAGCTTAGGACATAAAAATGTTTGTAAGCTGCTGTTACACAAAAGTGATATTGAGCTATCATATTTCATGGTCCACATAACTCTCTAGGTACCAGAGCATGTGAGGGATAAGGTCACTCAGAAAGACACCATCGTGTTGAATATGTGAGGTCTTGCTTAAAGCTGGCTTCATTTTATTGAGGTTGACAATTGAAGGATTCATTGTCCTTGAAATATCTTTTCAAGCATCAATGATGGAGTCTGTGTCTCATTCCTCATTCCCTTACAACTCGCATGAGAGCTCCAAACCTTATTTTGCTGGGTGCAAAGAGAGTCAATAAGTAGTCAATGGTTGTAACTAATCAATATTTTACCCCCAATTCAATTTCAATGATGGAGAATGAAGTGACTTTTAAGAGAAGACTAAAGGAGAATTCTTTTAAGAATATCTCAGAAAGTGTACCAAGTTCAGATTAAAATGAAACCCTCAATTTTTGGTTAAGAAATTCCATTTCTGTGAATGATTAGTAGGAAAATAATACAGAAGAATTCTCATGTAAAAAGTCATTATTGAAATAGTACTTATGGTATTGGAAAATTGGAAATAAACGTCTACAATGTTTATAGGGTATATAAATTATAGTTGAGTCCACATAGGGGATATTAGGTAATAATTATAAGGTTATAAAATAATATAATAACATAAGGAATTGCCTGATGCTTTAAAGTTAAGTGGGAAAAGATGATAAGTGGGAAAAAAAAACAGAAAACAAAAGTGAGTATTTAGCATGAGGGTAACTACAAAAAAAATTTTAATGCATAGAAAAAAAGATTGGAAGAAAATACACCAAATGTTTCAAGGACTAGATTTGTGTGATGGGACTATAGATTATTTTTCTTTCTTCAGTCAGCCTCTCCATACATTTTAGATATGTTTGATGTCTATGTAAGAGAAATATTCTAATAAACTTTATTTTTTTTAAGATTTTATTTATTTGACAGAGAGAGAGATGACAAGTAGGCAGAAAGGCAAGCAGAGGTTAGAGGAGGAAGCAGGCTTCCTGCTGAGCAGAGAGCCTGATGCAGGCCTTGATCCCAGGACCCTGAGATCATGTCTTGAGCCAAAGGCAGAGGCTTAACCCACTGAGCCACTCAGGTGCCCTTAACTTTATTTAAAAATATATATATATATTTTTTAATTTGTTTAACAGAGAGAGAGACACAATGAGAGAAGGAACACAGGCAGGAGGAGTGGGAGAGGGAGAAGCAGGCTTCCCATTGAGCAAGGAGCCCGATATGGGGCTGGATCCCAGGACCCTGGGATCATGACCTGAGTTGAAGGCAGACACTTGACAACTGAGCCACATTTAACTTTATTTTTGAAAGGAATAAAATTTCCAACACTCTTGTAGGAAAACAAATTCATATTAGGTAATTTGTATTTCTTTTTTTTTTTTTTAAAGATTTTATTTATTTGACAGAGAGAAACACAGCCAGAGAGGGAACACAAGCAGGGGGGGTGAGAGAGGGAGAAGCAGTCTTCTTGCTGAGCAGGGAGCCTGATGTGGGACTCGATCCCGGGTCTCCAGGATCATGACCTGAGCTGAAGGCAGTCGCTTAACCAACTGAGCCACCCAGGCGCCCCGGTAATTTGTATTTCTTAATGACTATGGCTTTAGGCTGAGAAACAGTCTGCATGAGAAAAATCACCCAACCTCTTTAACTATCTTTTAGTTAGATATCTCTAAACATCTCTGAGAGACACAGGTGCTGTTTTAGAAGTATTCCTGGTCTCAAGAGAAACTGAGAATGAATAGGCCGTATTTCTTATGTCAGAATTGTTTTAATTCACTAAATGAGAGGATATGTTGAGTTTGGTAGCCAGAATTCTAAGATGGTCACCAAATTTCTTGGCCTCTGGTACATACAAATATTACTAAATCAAATACTAACCTAAGTGTTGCTGAGAAAGATTGTTGTGGATGGAATTAAGGTCTCAGTTCAGTTGATATTAAGATAAGGAGTTTTTCTAGGTGGCCTGACTTAGTTACATGAGCCTTTAAGTCTGAGCCTAGAGTTCAAAGACAGGGAAGTCAGAAATTCAAAGCGCAAGAAAGAGTTGATCCCAGAGTCCTGGGATCAAGGACCACATTGGGCTCCCTGCTGTGCAGGGAGCCTGCTTTTGCCTCTCCTTCTGTCGGTCCACTTACTTATGCTCTCTCTCTTTTTGTCAAATGAATAAATAAAATCTTAAAAAAAAAAGAGTTCACATGGTCTTGACGACTTGAAGATAGAGAAAAGTTATCAAGGAATGTAGGCCGCTCAGGTTGCTGGGAATGAGTCTCAGCAGCCGGCCAGCAAGGACATGGAGGCCCATCTTACAACTTCGGGGACAGAATCTGGCAAATAACCTGAGTGAACTTGGGAGTGGAATATGTGTTTTATGTAAAAAGCACATCTATAAATACAGTACACAAAAAGATATACAGTTTATCTGTGGTACTAAAATTTCACGGATAGGGTATGTATTAGGAATCGCCAAAGAAACAGAACATAGAGAGAGAGACAGTGTGTGTATGCGTGTGTGTTTGTGTGTGTGTGTGTGTCTGTGTGTAAACTGACTCCTCCCACACTGAAATGACTGGCCCTTCCCATTCTGCAAGGGTCAAGGGCTGTACATCAGTGGACACTTTGCAGCAAAGCACAAAGGTCAAGCACAGTTCCCAGAGCTGTGTGCCATCCAATATGGTAGCGACTAGCCGTAGGTGGCAATTTAATAGAAGCTCATTTAAATAAAACTAAATACTAAATGTGGCACTAGTCACATTTCAAGTGCTCAGGAGTTCTGTGTGGCTAGTAGCGACCAGATTAGATAACGTTGCATGGAGAACTGTCATTGCACACGGTTCTACTGGACAATGTTGGCCTTGAATGGGTGAATGGGATGAGTCTGGGTTCCAATCCCACATCTACCATCTGTTATTTGAGTAACCTTGGGCAAGTCATTGTACTTTTCTTTGTCTCTGTTTCCACACCTGTAATTTGAGATAATGAACATGGTTCCTGTCTTAGGAAGTTTTGTGAGAAGTAGATGGATTAGTGCATGCAAAGAGGCTAGCACAGTGCTTGGGTTAGAATTAAATATTTCATAAAAGATAGCTGTTATTTCAGTTATCTTTTCTCTGTTGAGCTTTTTTGGGGGCATCAATTAGTATTTGTAGTATAACTTGACCTGAAACAAACAAGAAATAAAGACCCACTCAAATAACTTAATTTTGGCCATTCAGATTAAATCATCTTGAAATAATCTCAATCATTATTTGAGATTTGCTCTTGGTAACTCCATTCTCATAGTTTTTAAAATATGATTTTCATTTTGGATTGTTTCTGTGAAAGAAACTCACCCCCATCAAGATTTTAATTAATGCCTCAAATACTGATCTACTATAATTTCATCAGCATCATAATTTAGCTGTTATAATGTCAAGGAAACAAATCGCATTAATCAGCAGTGTTTGGTCACTCACACAGAGGTGGTGTTAGCAAGGCCGTTGGTAAATGTTACAAGGGAGGTAGATTGCATCCCTTTCTCCAGAATTGCCCTTTTAGGTCATTTTACATACACTAATTCAGATCTGCTGCCCTTGTCTTATTCTGTCCCTTCAGTCCCTTTTCCAATGGGAGCACACCTTGTTCCTTCTCAGTGTAAGCCACAAGTAACTCACTCTCTCAGTCGATGTATTTTGCTCTTAATGTGTCTCAGCAGTGACTACCCCAATTTGGCTCTGACATTTAGATATCTGGTGAAAATAAGAATTTTTATGTGTGGCCATGGTGAGCAGGACATAGCTGGCTTTCGATCAGTGGAGTTCATATATAGTCTGATTATTTAAAAATCTACCCAGAGATGTTTCCCAGGACAAGGGATGGTAGTAACAGATCTAGCAGGTAAGAAAGTTGCCTGAGTTTCAAATTCTATGCTGTACACAAATCGTTTTTATTTGTTTAAAAGAAATGCTCGACACTGTTTGCTTGTAAGAATTCTACAAACGGGGCGCCTGGGTGACTCAGTGGGTTAAAGCCTCTGCCTTCAGCTCAGGTCATGATCTCAGGGTCCTGGGATCGAGGCCCGCATCAGTCTCTCTGCTCAGCAGGGAGCCTGCTTCCTCCTCTCTCTCTGCCTGCCTCTCTGCCTACTTGTGATCTCTCTCTGTCACATAAATAAATAAAATCTTAAAAAAAAAAAAAGAATTCCACAAACAAGAGATGCCTGGGTGGCTCAGTCAATTGAGTGGCTGACTCTTGCCTTCTGCTCAGGTCATGATCTCAGGGTTGTCAGATTGAGCCCTTATTTGGGCTCCATGCTGAGCATGGAGACTGCTTAAGATTCTCTCTCCCTCTTTCTTTGCCCCTTCTCCCATTGTGTGCTCTCTTTTTCTCTCTAACATAAATAAATAAAATCTTTAAAAATAAGAATTCTACAAATGAAATATGGGAAAATACAATATCTCCCTTAAGCAGGGACTACAAATCAAACACATTTACAGTTAACAAAAACTAGAGAAGAAAGCTGATGGGCAACCAGTCTCCCACCTGCTTATTTCGGGCCAGAAACTACTTACTGGGTAGAGCATGAGCTGTACAGATTCATGTAGGTAAACATGGACTTTGGTAAACTTTTTCCCATACGATACCCTAGATGCTTATGTAGTTTGATGGGTTGTAGCAATTTCCAAACTTCTTCTCTTTTTCAGATGTCATCTTATGTAATCATCTTTAGAAAAAACAAAAACTAGAAAGATAGAACCAAGACCTTGCATTCAAGTTCTGAGCCACCTCAAAAGTAGGGTGTCCTTTGGCACGTCATTTAACCTCTAAGTTCTGTGTACTTTGATATTGTCATTTATAGAATGAAATGTACTTTGATATTGTCATTTATAGAATGAAAGGGTTGGAATAGATCCACTCTTGTAACTGGGTATTAAATTCTGTAGTGCCACAATTCTCAATCTGGACACATACAGGAATTCAACTCAGGTGGAGGACAGTATAAATACAAGTTGGATATTGGGAATAGTGTAGAGGAATCCAGAAAGTCACATACTAAATACACACACATATCACAGTATCCTAATATAAGAATTTATTAGATAGAACATAGTAAAAAAAACCACAATTTAAAGTAGAAAAAAGTAAAAAAGTAAAACCACCTACCTATGTTACCCTCATTCAGAGATTAACTACAAGTCATTCAGGGAAATGATAGAAAATGTATTTTGAATCACCTATGCAACAATAACTTGCTCAGGGAATAAAAGTTAAGTTGTGGGACATGGTAACCTCACATTAAAGATATGACTTACCCGTCATTTTCTCTGTTGTATATAGCAAGCCAAGGAATGGTAATAGGAGCCTGTGTTAATTCTGTCTGAAAACACCATCTGGTTCTATGCACTTATCTAGGTCGTGGATAAGCCTAGATGTGGTCACCATGATATTCAAAGGTCAAAGAGGGGCCTAATTACATGCCCCAGTACTTAAAGGGCAAATTCACCAGAGCATGAACATAATCACTCAGGCCAAACAAGACCCATTTATAATTTTAATTATCAGTGAATCAGACAACTCTATCAAATACCAATTATTTGGCTGTTGCTGAAAATAACTGTCTTGTCTCGTTAGTCTCTAGAATAATCTCTTGAGGGATGTTGAAATGCTCCCTTTAATATAAATATTTGCTGATATCCATCAAGCAGAATTAAGCTCGTTTAATGTTTAGCATTGGTGATTTATTTTATTTATTGCTAAGAAACAACCAAAATAGGAAGAATGTCAAGGAAAGGGTGTTAACATTGTACACCATCACCATCCAAAAAGATGCATTAGGACACAAAGCAGGATCTATTCCAGAAGCTCACATTTTGTTTTCCTTTAAAGAAATAGTTCACCTCATAACTCAGCAAAACCTTCTTTGAGGTCTTAGTCATAATGATCATGTTGTGACAAACATTTCTGTGTGTGTCTATGCACCTGGGACATGCAATGGGGAGCATCCCCTGAGGAGCTCAGTTTACATACATCCATGGCCAGAGAAATGAATACATGCCAAAAAATATTTAGCTTCAGTATATGAATGATCTATTTTTCTTTAATTTCAAAATCACATTTTACATAAAGGATCCAAGAAATCTTCCACTATGGTTAATCTGTCTATTCTATTAAATGAACCTTAGGAAATGACCAAGTCTGCAAGTATTGAATATCAGTAATTTCATATGGCTCAAACTAATAGCATCTGGGAGAAAAAAAAAAAAAGATTGTCCCAGTTTTTAAAATTTGACTATCTCGAGAATGACTATCTTTGAATAAATAGTTTCTCATTGTGTCCAGGGCTGTCACTTTGAGATCTGCCCCCTTGCCAGAGACTCTCAAAGACCGGCATGAACCCCACCTTCTTTCTGCACTCAGCTGTCATCATTTCTTCCTTTTGCTTTTCACCTACAGCAATTAAGACATGAGTGGTCTGTTATCTGCACGACTTTGATATTTCCATTTCATTTGCAACTTCAGCGCTCCTCAGTCATTTTTGACACTCTTATAATTTTTATCTGCAATTACGCTTTCATTATCTTCCTTCCCGATATTTTACATGTCCAATAAGCCTCTCAATTTCCTTAATTAACAAGTAACCTTCCTTCTTTATGCCAAAGGCTATTTTTATTCCTACAATATTTATTACTAATTGGCACATGCACACTTTTATACTTATAATAATTTTTCTGGCCTGCCCTTTATTTACCCTCTGCTTCGCTCTTCTAGAAATATCGCATCCTCCTTGGCAATATTTGGTATTAGTTCTTGGGAGTGGCGATCTACTGTCACTATTCCTTGTACAGAGCTTGAGGTTTTCCTCTTTATTTACAAATAATACTTCATGCTTCTGGAATGGTTGTCTCCTGCCTCGTCAGCCCCCTTTTTCCCAAGAATATTGGGAAACTCCGCCAAGCTCTGTAACCTTATGTTCTTTCTATGTGTTGCTACTTGGTTTTGCTATTCTTTCATTTACCATTTAAATATTTTGCACTTCTCATTCTGGCCTTGGAACAAGGAATTTGCAGCTTTGGATGGATGACAGCTTTGATACCACTTCCTTGTATATTTGGAGTACATCTCAGAAATGTCATCTCGTTACAAGTTCATGTTGTCAATCATTTCTTCAAATGAGATGAGTAGACATTGGACCTCTGCTAGGTGACTTCTAGATCATCAGAAATTCCTATGAAATAGCATCATGAATTGAGTCACCAGAGCATGCTACTTTTAGGAAAAGTAAAACCACCTTTAAAATATAAATGCTCTATTACACCAGAAATACATATTGACTTCAGATACATCAGACAACACAGTTAAGAAAACAAAAAGTAAAACCACCTACCTATGTTACCCTCATTCAGAGATTAACTACAACCCCTAAATATTTTTAATCACCTTTTTGTTAACTGAGTCCCTCTTTCTGCATTCCTACTTTACAATTATATTTTTCTCTCCTGGAGTAGGTTTATGATTTTCCTAAGATGTTTATGGTGTATTTTTGCTTTTTCTTTCATTTCAGAAGTGTAATTTTTAATGTATTGATTTCCCAAGAATAGCTTTCTCCTAAATTCTCTGAATATGTCCACTTTCCATTGAACTAAGTGAGTGTCTGTCCTTGGCTTTTTCTCCACTAGTCTTCACTATGCTTAAAACTAACATACTGAGGGACTTAGCCTTCCTTTGAGTCTATATGAAAGTTTTGATTTCATACATTGCAATGACAGACCATTCAATCAAAGATTAAAAACCATCTCCTGCTCTTGGGACAGAAATGAAGGACGACTGGTGATTGAGATGAGGTGTCTGCTCTGCAAGTCAAGTGTCTGCCCCCAAAGCTGTGTGATTGGAAAATCTGGCAGGCATGAGTCCAGGAAAAGAACCCTTGAACTAAAAGCGTATTATCCTAAAGTGCACATTTTTATTTAATTTGGGGGAAAGCAGAATGAATCATAATAGGTCAATAATAATGACTTATAGCTTCCTTCATATGGCACATTTACAATAAATGGTAATTTACCATTAAGGAATGGCATATTCCTTTTTGTGTGTGTAAGAAAAATGAGCATTAAGTCATACTGAGAAAGAATAGGTTTTCCTTTCCTACATTTGGGATTTGTATTCAGTTATTCAGACTTAGCATATCATATGTGAGTCACTTTCTCCCAGCTTCCTCCCCCTTCCCATTTAGAAAATACAGGAAGGATTAAAATGTAACCATTTATGACATCATTCCAACTGTATGCTGATGGGCTGCAGATCCATTGAGTAGAGCCATTTGGAAAATATTTCATGTTCCAATCATTAGACTTGCTAAATGAGTTCAGATTTGGAATTATATGGGCTGAGAGAGAGAAAGCTAATATCTGTAGGTGACTGTGATTTACATATAAATAAATGTAATGTGTACATACCATCTAGGCTCCTACCACCTTGATGTGTTTCTTTTAAGGTTTGTTTATTTCCTTGAAAGAAAGAGAGAGAGACAGAGTGGGGGAAGGGGCAGAGAGGGAGGAGAGAGAGAATCTTCAGCAGACTCTCCCCTGAGAGTGGTACCCAACCCCAGGACCCTGAGATCCAGACCTGAGCTGAAATGAGAGTCAGTGGTTGCTCAACTGTTTGAGCCACCCAGGTGCACCCCCTGAACTTGATTGATGTTCTAGTATATTTTGTGCTTTCTTCCGTCCTCCTTTCTCTCTCTTTCTTTCTATTAAAAAACAAACAAACAAACAAACAAAAAACTCTGGGGCACCTGCATGGCTCAATGGGTTAAAGCCTCTGCCTTCGGCTCAGGCAGGTCATGATCTCAGGGTCCTGGGATTGAGCCCCACATCAGGATCTCTGCTCAGCGGGGAGCCTGCTTTCTCCTCTCTCTCTGCCTGCCTCTCTGCCTACTTGTCATCTCTCTCTCTGTCAAATAAATAAATAAAATCTTTAAAAACAAAACAAACAAACAAACAAACAATAAACTCTGATGTTTTACTTGATAGATTAGATAGATAGATTCTGCTCTTTGACAAACTTTTTTATAGCACATTATTATTTTCATCAATACATAAGGGTCTCAGACTTGAACCCTAATTTGGAAAAGTGGAAGCAGAAGGTGATTGGCACTGATCTGTGTGGTATCGAACGCCACCTTTTTTCATATAATTCTACAAGTTCTATCTCTCCATCCACCTTTTAAATATTTGGCTAAAACTCTCCTCCTCAGAGAGATGCCAGATTAAATTATAGGGAACTACCTAACACTTTAAAACCTGCATATTCTATTTCTGTGGTGTATTAACTGGCTCACAATAACTTGATTAGGGAAAAGTCTTGAGTAATTGCATGAAGTCAGGCTCAAAAGATTTGCCCAATAATCAATGAAATCTAGTGCCCCTAGTTCTGCTGGGCCCACACTGCTTTTCTATCTATCCAAATGGCCTTTTCAGAGCTGAAGCTTCAGAGAACAAATATCAAACCCTCAACACTGAGCTAATTTTATAAGCTTTTTGAAAGTAGATTAGATTTAACAGGGCTGTGCTTTTGGAAATGAATGGTTGATATAAATCAGAGGTAGTGGAAAGGTAACGTTTATCTGATTTGATTTAGCAGCAATCTGGTCCAGATGGCAACGCAGAATTTAAAGATATTGAAATATATGGTTGCAGCTGGGGACTGTATAAACCTAAATATAAATAATTCAGATGTGCTTATGCATTTAACAATGTCAGTTTTAAATATAGATAAAAGCCAAGACTTTAGGCTAGCATTTGAAAATGGAAAGATGACTAAATGCAGGTGCTTTTACGTATGTGGCCATATTTCAATGCCTTATTTAGCTCCGATCTGAGAATGCAGGTAGAATTCATCAGATGTACCTGTCTGGCCCAAGAGAAGGAAGCACAAATTAGTGTAAGGTTAAATCTGGTATATCAGAACCAAGAGGTCTGATGAAAAACAAAAGCAAGTAGGATAAACACCTGATTTGAATACAACTCAGAGATATACAACCTTTCTAGCCACACCGAGATCACAGACCTAGCTTTTAAAAAGGAAAAAGAGAAAGATGGCACTATGCCAGCTTGTGCCAACAGAGGTTTGATACCCTCCTGAAAGCAGGCTGGAAAAAAGCCCCACAGTGCCAGAAGGTCGAGAAGTTTTCAGTGTGTGTCACACTGCTCATCTGCCTACCACAGAGAACCTTGAATTTAAAAACCTGAGTTCAAATCTTGCCTGACAGTCAAAAGCTCTGTGGTTATAGGCCAAGGGCATAAAGAAGATAATAATCCATATCTCCTAGAGAGCTGTGTGGTCTTATTGAATGAAAAAGAATGAAAACCTGACCCCACAATACATGGTAGTTTCTTCTCCTGCTTTGATCTTTCCTTTTTGGTTCTCTCTTCATTTTTCTTCTTTCTTTTTTCCTCAATATATTGGACCTGAGGGCTAAGAATGGACTAAGACTTTATTTGAATTTGGGCTCTCATGAGATTCAGAGATAGTGATTTTTGTTAATTTCACCAACAACCTGATACTCTGTTCCCAAGTCAGTCCTACACACCTAGCTTCTTCAAGGAGCACTCTTCACATATTACTCTGGATACAGGCTCTTCATTCCTCTCCCTTAACCAAGGGCCTACTGAGAGGGCTCTCAAAATGATGGACTGATACTTGATAGGATCTTAAACTAAACTTGGGAATAGGAAGAAAGCGATGACTCTAGAAGATATTGTAAAGGAAAAATTGACAAGATTATTGTAGGGGGGGGACGGTGATGATTAGGAAGAGACATCAAAGATGACTCTAGGCCTACTTGGGTCTGATCAAAACCACACTTAGAATCAAACACTTTGCTTGAATATGAAGAATCTTCTTGGGAGATTAAGTGACTTGTCAAAGGTCACAGGCTGAGTGTAGTTTGGCTTAAAGAAAAGGTTCCCTGGCTCCTAAAACGGAGCCTGCTCATTCCATCTCTACAGAAAAAAAATGGGTAGAGATGCTCACTAAAGTCATTGAGAAAACAAGGTTGATGTAAAAGATTCTCATAACTGAAAACAGTTCTAGGGGCACCTAGGTGGCTCAGTCATTTAGTGTCTGCCTTTGGCTCAGGTCATGATCCCAGGGTCCTGGAATCAAGCCCCACATCAGGCTCCCTGCTTAGCAGGGAGTCTGCTTCTCCCTCTCCCTCTGCCTTTCCCCACTGCTTATGCTCTGTCTCTCAAAGAAGTAAATAAAATCTTAAAAAAAAAAAAGATATTTAAAGAAAACAAGTCTATAGGAGGATGCTGGAACTTTGGCATTCTTTCTAAAATAGAGCCAGATCACAGTTTTCCTGGAGTCAATTTGAGAGGGAGGAGTAGGGGAAAAAAAACCTTTTAGGAGAGAGGGATGGTGGCAAGGACTGGACACGATGCATATTCATCCTGACACACCTAACATTATCGTAGCTGCTTGAAATTACTTTATGGCATTATTTTCCCCCCTAAGTGATAGGTGGTTTAATTTCATTGAAATATTCTTGTAATGTCAGCCTCCTTCTCACCTGCCCACTACAGATGGCTCACAAGCCTGGCTTGTCCTATAAGCAGAGCCCAATCTTACCAGCCAACAGAAGGAAACAGGGCTCCTTTTGGCATCACACACAGGAGGTAGAGCCAACGAGTCATGTCTTTACATCAGATGCATCTCACAATACATTCTGTAGGCTCACAGCTTCCAGTCTGTATTTCTCTTATGGCTCACTGAGCTGCAGTGTGGCAACTGTCAAGATTGATTCTTATCTATCCATCTTTATATTTCTAATCCCTAAATTACAGAATTTGGAACAAGGGGTCATGTTCTGAATATCAGTTGAACAATATTATGGTAAACCACTTACATCTGCATAACAACTCATCATTCATTCATTCATTCATTCATTCATTCAAATATGCATCCCATACTGTTCTAGAGTTGGGATTGCTATAGGGATTATGATATAACTTCAACTTTGAGCTAATATAATCTTGTCATTGAGACAGTTGGTTAAAAAGATAACTCCAAGAGAGCATAAAAAGTATTATGCTAATGAAACTTTGGGGAGGGGGAGGAGCCTGGGTGGCTTGGTTGGTTAAGTGGTTGCCTTCAACTTAGGTCAGGATGTCAGGGTCCTGGGATGGAGCCCCATGTCCAGATCCCTACTCAGCAGGGAGTCTGCTTCTCCCTAGCCCTCTGCCCTTCCATCTGCTTGTGTTTTCCCTCTGTCTCTCTGTCAAATAAATAAAACATTTAAAAAAGAAAAGAAAAGGGGTACCTGGGTGGCCCAGTCGTTAAGCGTCTGCCTTCGGTTCAGGTCATGATCCAGGAGTTCTGGCTTCCAGCCCCTGCATCAGGCTCCCTGCTCGGCGGGAAGCCTGCTTCTCCCTCTCTTACTTCCCCTGCTTGTGTTCTCTCTCTAGTTGTGTTTCTGTCTGTCAAATAAATAAATAAAATCTTAAAAGAAAAGAAAAAGAAAAGAAAAGAAAAAAAATTATAGGAGGGCTTTATGTGGAAGAACCAAGAAAGGGCCCTCAGCTCAATCTTAGGGACAGGGAAGTCTTTTCTGCGGATACAACAACTAAGCTGAGATTCTAAAGACTGAAGGAAAAGAGGGAAGAAAGGAAAGAAGGAAGAAAGGATGAAAGAACAGGAAAGTGTGAAGGGGTTAATAGGTGATAACATGGTAGAAAGGTATTTCAGGTAAAGGTGGGGACCTGGAGAGCATATTCAATAGTCAAGACCATATTCATGGTCTCCCCCCACCTTTTTTTCACTAGGGCTTTCATTCCCATTATTTTATTTGATTCCCATTGTCACTCTCTGGGAGAGACAGTGTGTGAGGGGTAGGGCTGGGTTAATTGTTATGTCTACTTTACAGATGAGTAGGGAGACACAGACTCACAGATTTTAAATGACTAACTCAAGTGATCACACTTGCCAGGGTTTTCTGGCTCTAATTTCAGTGCCCACTCTTCCATATCACAATGAAAATCATTTTGGCCTTGCTTGATTCCTGAGGTTCATGATCAAATTCACAGTTTTAGGGCGCCTGGGTGACTCAGTGAGTTAAAGCCTCTGCCTTCAGCTCAGGTCATGACCTCAGGGTCCTGGGATGGAGGCCCTCATCGGGCTCTCTGCTTGACGGGGAGCTGCTTCCTCCTCTCTCTCTGCCTGTCTCTCTGCCTGCTTGTGATCTCTCTCTCTGTCAAATAAATATATAAAATCTTAAAAAAAAATTCACCGCTTTAGGCTGGCCCCTGGGTCAGAAAAGCATGCTGTTCCCATGCCTGGGATAGCATTGACCTTGCTCAGCCCAGCGGCCTCTGGCCTCCGCCTAAATGCACAGCTGCCCAGAGGCTTTGACTTCAAAGGCATGCCAACCTTAGAGGCTCCAGTTCTCTGTGGCTTCTCCTGGAATCCATCGTCCCTGTGCCAGGAACTCCAACTGCCATCACAAGAACAACTTGCTCTTGAGCCTGTCCTAATGCACCTTTGGAAAAATCCCTTGGGAAATCATGACTGATGGACCCGATATTCTATGTTGAGCTGACCTCTAAGCCCACCACCAGTCTGCACCAAAGTCCTAGATCTTTGGGGTGGGAATGGTCACCAAGGTGAATTTTTATTCTTCTCCTTCTCTCAGCTTCTGCATCGAACAACCCTACCTCCAGATGCACCTGTTTCTTAAATTCCTATAGAATCTATAACCTGCCATTCATAACTGTTGCACATTCAAAGCCTGCCAGACTCGAGGATAACATTTATGGAGCAGGCACTGTGCTGGGCACTGTTTTCATTTCTATACGTGGATTAACTTGTTTAACTTTCACAACAATCTTGTAAAGTAGATAGTATTACTATCTTCATTTTATACATGAGCAAACCAAGTCGGAGAAGGCTTAGATAGCCTCCCTAAGATTAAACAGGTTAGTATGTGGACCAGCGAAGCTGTGAACCTAAGCATCCTGACTCCAGAGGACACGCTTAGCTGCTTTACTCCAAGTCAGATCATAGACCGAGTGGCTGGAAGGGGTGGAGATGGGGTCAGCAGACCAACTTCCATGCCGCTCTGTGCGTGCTCATGTTCTTCCCTCTGCCTGTGTGCCTCCCTCTCTTTACCAGCATTTCCATTCTCTCCCTTCTGTTTGTAAAACTCAGCTCAACTCATTTATAGATTAACTCCCTTTGCTTTCCCTGCCTCCCAAGCCCAGTGAAAGCAGGGTGAATTCATCACCTGTTAATTGGTGTCCTCACAGGTATATAGTAACGATGTCTTTATGAGAGTGACCCCTTTATACTCACAAGAGGCAGTACTTTCTTTGAGGGGAAGGGCTTATTCATTCTGCAACTCTACTACACAGCATAAAGCCGAACATGTGCTGAGAACATCACAAGTGTTGCACTGAGAAAACGGAAACATGCAAAGGCCGCCATTGAAAGAGGATTTATGTGTGTTTCTCAACTCAGGCAGTGAGAAAAACAACAGATGGGAGCTGCCCTAAGCCATAATTATCTTAATAGAAGTTAAATTCAAAGGTAGTGTGAGCCAACAGGAGGCACTGAGTCCCTTGTCACCTGCAGTCTGCAAGCAGGTCTGGGCAGCTACGTAAAGGAGAAGTTATGCAGGGATCCCAGGTTGAGCTGGGGAAGCAGATTTAAGATTCTGAACGGAGCCAGATTTCCACTGCCAAGAACTTGCCTGGACTATACAATAGTCCTGTGATGGTTAATATAATGTGTGAACTTGACTGGGTTAAGGGCTGTCCAGATAGCTAGTAAAACATCATTTCTGGGTGTATCTATCTGTGAAGGTTTCTGGAAGAAATTTACATTTGAATTAGTAGACTGCATAAAGATGTGGATGGGCACCATTCTCCCCATGAGGGCCAGAACAGAACAAAGAGGCAGATGAAGGGCAAATTTACCCTCTCTGCTTGCTCTCGGTTACCCATCTCCTGCCCTCAGACATGGGCCCTCCTGGTTCTCGGGTCTTGAGGAACAGCTTGGGGTGGGGCCATTTTCGCTTCAGTCCCATTCTTGCATGTTGTCCGTGAATGTAATTCACACATTGTCCCTGGCTTTGTGTAGAATTAAGGGAAACCAGAAGATAAACAGTCTGATGAGTAAAGGGAGGCCAAGAAAATGATAAAGGATTCCAACCTCAGCCTTTTCCGATATAATGAGACCCTGCACGGTGTCCAAGGGTTGCCATGCCTGGGAGTGAAGTTGTTGGCGCTGGTTCTCACCAGGTGTAAATATGCATAAGAAGAAATTGATGACCGATCTGCCAACTGTTCCAAGAGAACCCTGGGCCCCTACACAAGTGTGTGAGTTCTACACACTTTTGTGGAATATGCACTTGCCTTAAGCAAGTATAGGTTTTAGATTAGGAAAATATGGGATTACCCAGAGAAGCTAAATTTCACTTCAGCTCAGGAAGAAGGTTTCTGTTGTGAAAATTCAACAGGCAGCAAAGGAATTGTGGCACTATGTGCGTTTTTAGAGGCCAAGGAGAACGTTTTGGCTCTATCTTCCCAAAACTGCTTTTTCATATCATGAAGGGTTTTTCATAACCCTTCTAGGACTAATTTTTATGTTAAAGCATGAAGGGTTCTAGGAGTCATCAGTACCAGTAACTTAAACTTCCAAAGGCCAAAGCTGAAACAACTTGCAAGATCTTACCTTCTCCTTCAGTGGTCTAAATACAAGAAAACTAGAGTGAGTTTTGATTCATTGAAGGCTATGATCTCCAGACTCCAAGCTGGGCCACACAGAGTCCTGGTCTTTAGTCACACCTTTCAGTAGTCCCCTATTGTTATTATTTGTAAAGAGTTTTCTACATATCTGTTATATCAGTAAAATTGATTTAAAAAAAAAAAAACTAATGCATGTGTATGTATACATACATTTCCTCCCCCAGGGCATTGGTTATTAGACACTGGATACTAACTAAATAAAAGAGTGAATACTCAGCCTTTTCTGGGCTAATAATTGTGAGACTTTTCTGTAGGCAGTGAGAGCCATCAGCGGTTTTTGACGAGGGCCATGACATGATTAGATTGCACTTCAGAAAGTTCATTTTGGCTGTGATATGGAGGGTATATTGGGGGTGAGGAGAAACAGGGAGTGGAAATCACTTAGAAAGTCTGTTTATGTTCAAATGCAATTAATAATATCTTTTAGATAAATTTTTCTGAAGTATTTTATTATTTTTAAAATTAATGTATAATGTATTATTGGCATCAGGGGTACAGGTCTGTGAATCATCAGTCTTACACAATTCCCAGCACTCACCATAGCACATACCCTCCTCAATGTCCATCCCCCAGCCACACTATCCCTCCCACCCCCCAACAACCCTTAGTTTGTTTCCTGCGATTAAGAATCTCTTAGGATTTGTCTCCTTCCCCAGTCCCATCTTATGCTATTTCTTCTACTCCTTGTAGTAACCCTATTGAGGTAGACCTCATCACAACAGAGGCACTGGGACTGGACAGAGGAACTCATTTGAACAGGGCTGCTGGCTATAGCCTAAGTGTAGACTTCTTTGATTGTCCAGCAATCAGTGAGGAGGGAACCATGGGGATCCTCTGCAGAATTACCTCTCCCATCCTATGCACCCCACCACCCAAGGAGTAGTCATATCCCCCAAGTTGGGCCCAACAGCCTCTCACGCCTTGGATAAAAATGCAAGGCTGAGAATAGGTGGAGGACCTTTATTCTAGAAGTCGTGGTTAGCACAGCTAGCTAAATAGTTCTGCCTGTATCAAGACTGCATGGGTTCCTGCCCTCGTTCTAAACCTAGTCTCAGCCTCCAAACCTCTCTTTGCTTTAGTTTTCCAGAACTGGCCCCATACTGTTTGCTACCAAAAATCTCTCACCAGTACAGTGGCTGATTAAGACAGAGCAATGTTTAAGGAAGATCCCTGACATAGTGACTATGCTTTTTTCCATGGGTCTCTTTTCCTCTGGCGAACTAATTCCATTTGACACATGTGCACAGTGGTTTTCCTGAGTTCACACGAAAAGGAAGCCTGACTCCTTTATTTCTCTGACTTTCCCTCGAAGCTGCACTGAGTCACATATTAATGCTGGCTTGGCAGACCCATGCCCAGGAGGCTTGGGAGCATGAAGGACACACCTGAATATGTCTAAGGTGTGCTATCAAAGGCCACAGGAACATCCTTAAGAAGGAAAACTGACACAGGGACAGAATATAAAACAGAAGGTCTTAACAAACCCTAATAAAAAGGGGCTCTGTGCAGGGGACTGATTAAAATGTTTTGCTCTGCAAGGATCCCAATGCAAAGGTCCAAGTAGTCTTGAAATCAAGCCTTCTAGCTTCTCTTTCCTTTGCGGGGGGCGGGGGAGAGGGGGGATGAAGACAGGCCTTAAAAGCACCCAGGATCAGACCCCGGGCTGGATGGTGTGCTTCATCGGCTGCCCTAGGTCCCAGATAGGAAAAATTTTGCCTGCTGCCAAGGAGGTATTAATGTCAGAGACCATAAATGGCAGTGACCTCATATCTCTTAACTTCTCCATCAAAAACCCTACTGGCAAAAGATAAAGGATGCAGGTTGCCACACTGCTCACATCTGGCTGTGTTTATAACAAAGAATAAAGTGACCGACCTATTAGTATAAGAGAGACCCACTTATCAGTTTCCACCTTAGCAGCCTATGGCTTGGCCCCTGGGTGATGCTCCACAGGTATTTGTGGGTGAAGGGTGAGTAGTGGAAGAAGGAGGGAATTTGTTACCGCCCAGAGTCTGGCACAGAGGGTGTTCTCTTTCTCATCATTGCAGCTCCTGGGCCACTGGTTCAGCAGGAAGACTTTTCTCCTATTCTCCTGCCCTTCCATTCCCCACATCCCAAATAAGGTAGAGGTTCTGGTTGAGGCAGGAGGAGGTCTGGGACTCTCCTAATAATACCTTCCATAATTTATCTTGGGGACTCCTTGAAAAGATATGTGTAGGTTAGAACTCCAGCCTGAAGCCCCTACTTCAGATACTCTAGCTTCTCCTAGACAAGAACTCTATCGGGAGCCAGTCACTTCATGTGTTAAAAGAAAGGATAAACCAATTATTCTAGGGCTCTTGTTGAGAAGTCATCTTCCATGTGGTAGGCTGGCCAGAATTATGTCTGCCCCAGCTTCCCTGTATGAATGTGTCTTTACTTAAAACTCAGGTTCCCTAAACAGTGTTGTATGCCTTCACCTCTTGATAACTGTCTTTCATGTTGATACTGTTATAACCTTTGCCTGACATTCTCAAAGTCCAGAAAGCAGAAGCCTGATGCCAGAGATAACAAGGTAAGGCACCCGCCACGCAATCCCCAAGTCACGGTCATGCACGGACAACCACCTCAGCCAGGGCAAGCCAGGGGACTCAATCTCTCAGTTAAGCCATTTCCTGGAGCAAAAAATCCACATTTCTTGACAGAGCCAACCATTCAAAGCTGCCCTCTTTGCCCTTTCAAATTTAATTTGTTTCAAATCTTGGAGGAGCCACAGAATTATTTCAGGATTGGAGTCAAGTGAAAACAGGTGTGCTGCTCTTTTATCCACCCCCCCCCCAACTCCCTTTCAAAAGGGCCTAATTAGGCACTAGATTAATCAGACCAGCCAGTGGGGCTGGAGGAAGCCCTTTATTCTCTTGGGCACTGGTCACCAGGATGCTAACCCAGATTCGCACCGGTATAGAAGCCCTGACCCAGCTGACCTTCTCATGCCCCATCCAAGTGCCTGTGCAGTGGAAGGATGAGGATGTGGCATCATCCACACTGTGCCAATTGCCTTCTCTGCTCCTGTGCTGGTCTGCCTGGGCCTGAGAGCCAAGGCCCGGTGGTCCTTCCTTCCAAGATCAACCTGAGCTCTGTTCTTGGCTATCTCAGCATTTTCTTTGGCTGCTCAATGTAGGCTGACCTTCCTGGTGTGTCAATATTTAGGGGGCTAAGCATGAATAGCATTCATGAAGTTTAGGGTGAAATAGAAAAATCTTATTCAAATAGGAAAATTGGAGTTCAGCAAAAAGTCACAGCAGGAAGGAAAAAAATGGAAAAAGCATTATTCAAATTGTGAAGTCCTGCAAAGGGAGCTGCTAGCACTAAGGGACACTGTGAATAGAGATTTTTGCCTCATTTCCTGCTGTGGAGGGATCCTAGGCTTAGACCTGGAGCGACTTCATTCATCTATCTATACAAACACCTGGGTTTCTACATTTCTTCTCCTGACTTGAAATTCTATCTCAATGCTGACAATTCCCAAGCTCAGATCTTCAACCAACACCTCTCTCTTGAACACGACCATATACCAGTAATTGACTTGCTATCTCCTCTTAGCACCCAAAATATTCAAATCCACTCTACCCTAAGCCCTGCTCTTTCTTTGGTTTCCCCTATGGCAATGTCATCCTTTCCTTTGTTCAGGGCCAGAACTTTGAAGTCTTCCCTGCCTCTTCTTCCCACACCCCACACCCCACACCCCATCTATCGGCACATCTCATCTGTCCTATCTTCAAAATATTTCCCATGTGTGACCACTTCTTGCCATTGGTGTTCCCACCACCCTGGTACAAGTCACCACCATCTTCTGCCTAAAAATTATAATAGGCTCTTACCTGGTCACTCTGCTCTACTGCATCCCTTCCACCCCTACCCTGGCAGCACAGAGAAATGAAAATGATTCTCTCAGGATGTAGGTTAGGTTGTATCACCATCTGCTCAACAGTCTTTCCCATCTCACTCATTGTAAAAAACAAATCTTCACAATGGTCTTAAAGACCTTCCAATATCTTTTACCTGTCTTATTTCCCACCACTTAACTTCTGACTTTATCTCTACCTCTTTTCTCTTTGCTCACTCTATTCCAGCCATAATGGCCTCCTGGCTGGTCCTTAAGCTTCCAATTATTCTGTCACCTAAGGACATGCCTTTGCTATTTTCTTTGTGTGGAATGTTCTTCCCCTAGGTGTCTCTGTCTAGTTTGCTCACTCAACAATTTTAGCTCATTTTCAGGTGTCACCTTAATAGAGGTGCCTCCTGCAGCCCCTCGACATAAAATTGTATTGGTCATACATCCCATTCCCTTTGCCTCATAGCCCTTACTATATTGCTTATCCTGCTTTATATTTTTATGAGGCAATTACTGTTAGCTGGCTTATTATATACATGTTTATTTGCTTATTTTCTGTACTTTCCACCTACAGAATAAGCTCCAAGATGATGTAGTCTCATTTTGTTCACTACCATATCTCCAACCTAGACTGATGTCCCCTATATGGTAGACAGGACTATATACTTTCTAGATTATTAATACCCAGCACCTTTTAAGTCTTCTAGCACCTTCAACTTTTCTTTGCATGATTATGTCAGTTTTTTTTTTTTTTTTTTTTTTTTTTTTTTTTTTTTTTTTTTTTTTTTTTTTTTTTTAAAGATTTTTATTTATTTGACAGAGAGAAACACAGCCAGAGAGGGAACACAAGCAGGGGGAGTGAGAGAGGGAGAAGCAGGCTTCCCGCCGAGCAGGAAGCCCGATGTGGGGCTCGATCCCGGGTCTCCGGGATCATGACCTGAGCCGAAGGCAGTGGCTTAACCAACTGAGCCACCCAGGCGCCGCCGATTATGTCAGTTTTAAAGGTAGAGCACAAGACTCAGTCCTGACCTACAATATCATTTCATGTCTCCCCCTCTTCATTCCCACCCCACACAAAGGAATTAGATCATAGATGTTCATGTGACAATCAGAACCAATGAGATGCAAAGAACTTTGCTGTCTGGGGGGAAAATATTTCTCTTCCTCGTTGAACTTTAAGCTAACAAAGTTTAGAGAGGACTGAACATGTTGTAGACATTTGGTTTCTGTGAGGAGACTCTGTGATGTCTTTGAGATAAATTGATGGGGAGTAGTCACAAATCTTGAGGACAGAGATTCTCTTGACCATGACCTATTCATCCCACACAGAAAAACTTGAACTTCAGGAGAAAATACAGGGCAAATGATAATAATAATACTAATAATACTAATAATACCCTCTTCTTTGCCCTGTCCTCCTGCTGAACTTTCCGAATTCCACCATCTAGAAAGCAAAGATGCCCTAATCTAGAACAAGGATGGTATGTTGCATCCAACTCCAACTGACATGTGGTGGTTACCTAGAGCTTAACACAGAAAGAGATACAGAAGCTGTGAATAGTTCAGTCGGAAAATGTGCCATGATTGGCCAGTAATATCTGTTATGAGTATGAGAGAGGAGAGTGGTGCATATCAGTACAGAATTTTTCTGTCTCCAGAAAAGAATGAAAATCACATAAAGTATGGATCTGCTTTCATGGATAAAGCATGAACATTGAGCTAATTTCAGGAGCAGAATTCTTATCAAATATGTACATAATAAGTGGGATACGGAAAAAAAAGTATGATTAGACTGAGGGGAAATTTAGGGATGGCTTTTGGCAGGTGAAACGTTCATGGAAGCCCAGAAGCACAGAGAGCTCATAGCCTGATTTATCTGGAGCAGGGGGGCTGTGTTGCTGAGAAATTTGAGAGAAGGATGGAGATTTCTATGAGGGACAGCATGATTGACCACGGCCTTGGATGGTAGGCTGAAGGAGGGGATATTAAGGCAGCAATAGGGAGGTTCTGTCAGGTCTTGGGCAGGTGACGGTTATAATAAGATCGATGTTCAAGGCAGATTATTCTGTCAGTTGAATTCAGGATGAATTGAAGCCGTGGGAATTGGTGGTGGGGAGGCTGGTTAGCATCCTGCTGAATGAGTCAAGGAAATGCATTCTGGAAAATGTCTTAAGCAGACCTGTCATGAGTATGACCACAGACTCCTTAGCTGCCTCCAAACCTGTGTCATGGGCATGTTTAGAGAAGTCTCAGAACCTTCACAGAGCTTTCAGGGTAAATGACTTGAGCAATTGTGGAGCGTCTTTCAATTCCGTTACATGACAGCGGCCAGGGCAAGGGAAGAGGCAAATCTGAAGAAGCTGTTAAAGATTCTGGTGTGGAAGGAATTTGGTGCATTTGTTACTGTGGCACCACAGAGTCGGTCCAATGAGGTCTCTGGAAGTTTCTGCTGAACCGGAGAAAGGGATGATATGTTAATTACTCGATTTCACCCAGGTAAGTATGGAATATACACCTAGGTCAGCCACAGTGAGGACATGAGGCACAAAAGAAATGTCGCAGGGCACAGGCTGGTCAAAAAACAGAACAAAACAAAACACAAAAAACAAAACAAAGCCAAGTGTGGCAAAGAAAGGAGAGTCCATATACCAGAAAAGCAGAAGTCACTTAGCTCTCACCAGAAGTTTTCATCCCCAGATATGGACTAACCACTTTAGTTTTTTGTTTGTTTGTTTGTTTTTTAAGAGAAGTCTTCACTCTAGAGTTTTTATGTAAAATATTCATTTAATTTAATTAGTTGAATCTGTATTCAGATTCTTTAACTTAGAAAGTACATCCGTGAGTTTAGTCTCCTTTATTGGGTCTAGCCTTTGATTCAAGAGAAGCAGAAGATGAGCTTTGAAGCAGGCATTTTGGAATAAAGTCTTGGCCTGTCCCCCTTTTTCCTCTGTAACCATGAGGAAGGGACCCCACAGTCCCTGGTATCCACTCCATTATCTGTCAAATGGAGATAGTAAGGGTGGTGATTAAGTTAACTGAGCACTTACTAAGTTCCGGGTACTGTGACAGTGACTGTGGTTTCTATCACATCATTTAATTCTCACAATGATCCTATGTAAGGGTCACTACTATTTTCTCTGTTTTTTCAGATGAGGAGATGGAGACACAGAAAGTTTAAGTACTGTATCAAGGGACCATGATAAAAATAGATGTGAAGCAGTTAGGATATTTGCAAAACACATTCTAGGCATTAACTATTCCTCCCTGAAATATAATTGGGATATAATATTGTTTAGTTTTAGCTGTACAACATAATGATTGGATAAATGTATATAGAGTGAAATGACTACCACAGTTAGGTGAGTTAACATTCATCACCTCACATAGTTATAGTGTTTTTCTTTGTAAGGAGATCTTTTCAGATCTACTCTCTTAGCAACTTTCAGATACACAATATAGTTTGTTAACTCCAGTCACCACGCCGTATAATTACATCCTCGGAACTTATCTGTCAGATAACTGGAAGTTTATACCTTTGACCATCTGCACACATTAGTAGTTTATTATTAATTTAATGAAGAGAAAAAAAATGGCCTTTAAAAATTCTAACTGCTGGTAGCTGCTTCTGCTGCCCGGGGAGTGTCATACTTCCTTCTTGAAAGGCTCTTTATTTAGGAAAATACCCGAAAAGTCTCTTAGGTCCGAAACGCTGAAGCTTTTGAAGGGTGGCTTGAAAGATGGCAAGAGTATGCTGAATCATTCTACAGAGTAGTGGGGGTTTTGAGGGTCCAGGTGAGGAAACTGAGCCCAGAAAACGAGGGGGCCAAGAAGAAGGAAGGTTGGGGGAGAGGGGTGACACAGGAGAGCCGCTCAAGCCACCCCCACCTCCCTCAGCTAGAGACAGGAGGATGGAAGACATGGTTAGTGAACATGCTCCAAGCAGGACTGGCAGAGAATTGTCATCACTCACCTCTATGAGTGTTGAGAGGAGTCAAACTATTTGTATTTGCAGATGCTGCTTTAGAGAAGCAGAGGGAAAAGAACGATTTCCCTTTGGGTAGATGAGGAGCAGGGAGAGCAATGAGCTCTTCCTCGGTGCCCGTCCTCTTCCAAGTGCTTCTCCTTATTTAATACAGACAACAACCTCAGGGGAGGTGTTCTATTAGCCCTTTTTTACAAAAGGGGAAACTGAGGCTGGGTGGATAAGCAGATTGCCCAGAGTCATCCAGCTGCAAGTGATCCCACCTGGGCTGTTAACCTCTACACTATTTTGAAAGACAAACCCAACTGTAGGAGAGGAGATACCTGTAAAAATGAAGATTCAGAGGAAAGAATTAGCAAGAGACTAAGAGAGATGGATTAAACCCCCTCCCCCCAATCCCTGGGGATTCTGGGAGGCTCAGAGTGGGGGTTCCTAGTTGTTGGTTTTCCACTGACCTGTGAGGTGGGTCTTGAACTATTTTAATTTAAACACTAAAACAAGGTGACAGTTTATGTTGATCTTTGGGGTGGTGACACTGTTTATTTTCATGATTCAAACAGGGCCAGCAAGTGACTAAAATCATCATTTGGAAGTTAACCTTAACCTCCACCACTGGCCCTGTGCTGATGAATGATTAATATGTCCAGACAGGACTTCCAAGTGGTGATTGCTGCTTCCCCAAGTGTGGGGAGAAGCTAATAACCCCATGCAGAAACCTATCAATGCCTAACTAATACCCAGATCTAAAAAGAGAAAATGGTAGAGTATTCATGAGGAAGGCTTTGATTTTATCTGATCATGGGGGAAAAGAGACAAACCTGTTTTGAACTTTGTTAATTTGTATAACACATGCTACTTATGTTCTTAAGGAGACAAAGATCCACATGATGGACACTTTTTCTTCTTATTGATTTACTAAGAACGGGGCATTGCAATTACTTTTAAGAAACGATTTAACTTACAACAATGGAAAAAAATCTTTGAATGAAAATGCTATCCATCAAAGGTAAAAGAAAAAAAAAAAGTTAAGTCTTGCCACAAAGGAAAATGAGACAGGCATGATCCAAATGCAATGCATTTAACCCTTATTCAGGCAATCTCAGGATGTTTGATGTGTTGTCACTAACATGCTTTTTCTTTATTTCTTTTTTCTTTTCCTTCTCCCTCTTCTTCTTCTCCTCCTCTTCCTTTTTCTTCTTTTCCTAGTAATCCTCGGAGCACTTTCAAAGCCTGTATTTTACTGATGACCCACTATCAACTTTCCAACTACAGAAACAGCTTTCTTCTTTCTGTAGTGCTTCTGCTGTTTCCCAGATATGACAGTGGAACCTGGAGGAGGAAAGAGGCTTACCCAAGAACGATGATTTTCTTGAAATGTCCCCTTGCAGGACCTCAAGAGAAATCCCATTTTTCTCTTGTTAGGAATACATTGCTCTTTGCACTTAGTATACACTTTACATCCTCTTTTTCTGTCTTGGAAGTTATACACAAGAAGAAACAACAAGCGGTGACTGAGCTGAAGGACTGGCCCTCCGTAGCCAGTATTTACAGAGAACCCCATCATGTGACCTCAAAGTAGATGGGCCGCTTTTAGGTGGAGTTTTGTTGGACTCATTGTGGTGAGCTCCAGAGAGGCAGAAGGGAGGGAAAAGACTCAAAGTGAGAAAAAGGCACTTGTGGAAGCTCAGAATTAAACAAAGGCGTCTTTTTAAGTGCTAAGAAGCCAAAACAATGGATCCGGAGCCTTGGAAGTGTGCCCAGAGGCCCCAAATGCTCATTTGCTTTTAAGTTTGTTTGGGCTTTAATTAGCAAAGCCTTGACAGAGGGATTAAAAAATTTGAACTTTGAAAAAAAACAATTTTGCAAGGCCAAATGGGAAGAAGGATGAGTGAAGGCAGATGGCAATGCGTACCTCTCGGCTTTATTTAGCGAAGGATTGGAACTCCAAGCTCTGAGGCAGACCGGGTGGTTCTCGGATCACTTTATTCTGCTTTAGGTATGAGATAAACTTATCAGGAAGAAACTGATAGAAATAAGGTCCCTCTTTTTGTTATTTTAATCTTCCTGCATTTACCAAGAATCAATAGCAGGGAGCATATTGAATTTCTTAGCGTTCCTCCAAAGTGCAAGCTATTTTATGTGGTTGAACCCAGTGCATAGATTGCCATAGTCCGCTTCTCCCCAGTAGACTCATGGGTAGCCTTCAAAATCATGTCCCCTCATATCTTCTTTCTGAATCTTCTCTGAATTTTGTACCATCTATTTAAATCTACCCCTGCAATTGCACTTATGTCATTGTGTTGCAATTATTTGGTACATAGAATACATGTACAATTTAAATAAGAGTGATTCTAAAAAACATATAGACTGTATAAAAAAAACAAAGTCTCAACTGAGTACATTTTAGAGATCTAATTGGCTTTATTCGACAGCTCATGAATCAGGATCCCCAACTAGCAGATAAAAAGAAGTTCCCAGAGGCTGTACAAAATGATAGGCAAAAGGGAGTAGGAACGAGAAAGTTACACTGGCAAAAAGTGGATTGGTTGTGGCAAGGGCACTTTCTTGTGGGGTTGGCAGGGGTCTATCAGGCAGATTCCCATACTAGTGCTGATCAGGTAGTTCCTGACTGACTGGTTTAAGATTCCATTTCTGGGAAAGGCTAAAACTATAGTTAAGTCTTGGTTTGGTGACATAGAGCTTAGCACGAGTGATGCCATTTGGGGCCTCTTGTTTTACTTTTTTTTTTTTTTAAGATTTTATTTATTTGACAGAAAGAAACGCAGCCTGAGAGGGAACACAAGCAGAGGGAGTGAGAGAGGGAGAAGCAGGCTTCCCGCCAAGCAGGGAGCCTGATGTGGGGCTCGATCCCGGGTCTCCAGGATCATGACCTGAGCCGAAGGCAGTGGCTTAACCAACTGAGCCACCCAGGCGCCCCCTCTTGTTTTACTTTTAACAGTACTAAGCAAATAGCTTAAGGAAGAAAATTTTCTAATAACTCAAAAGTTTCTGCATGACTCACCCATCCCTTTATAAAACTGCTTGCACTGAAAGGCAACTATTAAAAACATTTTATATTTATCATACCCTTGCATTTCTTTCTTTTTTTTTATTGCATATGTTTGTATCCTTAAACCACATATTGTTTACTATTGCCTTCTTGAACCTAATATAAAGAGAATTATTTATGTTTTTAGGATTCATCCATGTTGATGAATGAATTATACATTCTTAACGGAGTGAAAATTGGTTCTGGGAGTATAGAAAACTCTTAATGTATAAAGCAAAGATATGCATGCAATATATAAATAGAGAGTTTATCTATGGTGTTAAAGTTTCATAGGGGGCTAATAGGAAAAAAATTTTCAAAACATCTCTAAGGGTATAATAATGAAAAAGAAAAGGCTGAAAAACAGTCTGTGGGTTATATATTTTCATTGCTACATAGTATCTCATTAGAGATTAGACCAGAATTTATCTATCTAATGTTGGTGGATACATGGTTTGTTTCCAATTATTTTTGTTATTAAAACCATCTCATGCCCACGAATTTGATAACCTCGATGAAATGGACCAATTCTTTGAAAGACACTAAAACTCACAAAGAAGAAAAAGACAATCAGAACTCAAAGATTTCCCTGTGTACGTGGGTAGTTCAATTGGTTGGGCGTCCAACTCTTGGTTTCAACTTGGGTTGTGATCTCAGAGTGGTGGAATTAAACCCCTTGTCAGGCTCTGCACTCACTGTGGAGTCTGCTTGAGATTCCCTCTCTCTCCTTCACCCTCTCTCCCTGCTCTCTTTCTCTCTAAAATAAGTAAGTAAAATATTTGGGGTGTCTGGGTGGGTTGGTTAAGCATCCAACTCTTGGTTTTGGCTCAGGTCATGACCTCAGGGTCCTGAGATTGAAACTCACATCTAGCTTCATGCTCAGCACAAGTCTGCTTGTCCCTCTCCCTCTGCTCCTCCCCTGCTCTCTTTCTTTCTCTCTCTCAAATAAGTAAAATCTTAAAAAAAAAAAAAAAAAAAAAAAAAAAAAAAAAAAAAAAAAAAAAAAAAAAAAAAAAAAAAAAAAAAAAAAAAAAAAAAAAAAGAAAAAGAAAGAAAGAAAGAAAGAAAGAAAGAAAGAAAGAAAGAAAGAAAAAAAGAGAACTTAAACATTCCCAGTAAGATCAGGAAGAAAACAAGGACCTCTCTTCTTATCAATACTTTTGAACATCCTATTGGAAATCATAGCAAATGTAATAAACAAGAAAAAAAATTTAAAAAGTATATAAATTGGGAAGGAGGAAATAAAACAGTCTTTGTTTGTAGGTGACATGATTGTCTTTATAGAAAATCCAAAATAATCATCAAAAAATGGAACTAACAAGAGATTATAATAAAGTTGAGGGATACCAGTTAATATACAAAAGTCAGCTGCTTTTCTATATACCAGCAATAAAATGAAAACGACATTACATTTACATTAAAAACACCCCCAAAATGAAATACTTAGGTATAAATTGAAAAAACGATTATACAAAATCTATGTGAGGAAAACTACAGAACTATGATGAAAGAAATCAATGAATGGCCAAATAAATAGATATTCCATCTTCATAGAAAAGAAAACAATATCATCAAGATATAAGTTTTTCTAACTATGATGGATAGATTCAATATAATCACAACCAAAACCCCCGGAAGGTATTTTAGGGATATCAACAAGCTAATTCTAAAGTTTATATGGTGAGGCAAAAGACCCACAATAGCTAAATCGGTAGTGAAGTAGAACAAAATGACAAAGTCAAAAGATTGGAACTACCCAACTTCAACTTACTATAAATCTACAGTATTCAACAAATGAGCTGTTGTCAAAGATTAGACACATAGATCATCAGAGCAGAAGAGAGAACCCAGAAATGGAGCATATGAATGTAGACAACTGATCTTTGATAAAGGAGTAAAGGCAATACAATGGAACAGATAGTCTTTTCAACAAATGGTGTTGGACAACTGAACATCCACAGGAATCTACACACACAGACCTTATACCTGTCACAAAAATTTACTCAAACTGGAGCATAATGAAAATCCCAGAAAAAGGCTGAAAATTGAAAGTTTACCATCAGAAGCTCCTTTGAGATAAATCATTCAACTTTCAGACTCTGATGACATGATAATTATAGCAGGTGCACAATAACTTAGAATTTGTTCTCCTACCACCTTTTCATTGCCATCAAAATCCTGTTGAGCAAACGTAAAACTCACATTTTGAATGTTATTAAATATTAGAGTGCAGTTTTAATTTTTATAACAGCATTTTTATTAATATCTGCATGCTCCTACTTTAGCATTTTCTTTCTTCTACTTTCTCTGTGTTTGTTCTGCTGTTCTTATTCAGAGTTCTTAATTTTCAGCCCTTCTTTTTTTCTTATACATTTATGAGACAATTTCTCTCAGTACTATTTTACTTTTTCCATTATTTTTCAGTTATAAGTATTTTCAATTTCCATTGTGGTTTCTTTTTTTGTCCATGTGCCTCCCCACAAATCTATAAGGTTATTTTAATCAAATTTTTGTTACTGATTCCTGACATATTCTCTTATGGTTAAGAATTTGGTCTGTATGGTACTCTTTGAAATTTGTTAGGCCCTCTTTTATGGCCAAAAATGCACTATAGGTTCCATGTGTGCTTGGGGAAAAAAATACATGTTCTCTAGTTATTGGTGTGGCATTCTAAAATGTCTACTAGATCAAGTTTCTTAACTATATTGTACAAATCTTCTGTTTTATTCCTTGACAGTGTAAGCTATCAATTACTAAGACAAATGTACTAAATATCACCTATTCTGATGTTTCCTTGTTCATTTTTCTTTATAGATTTCTTGATATTTGCTGCATATATTTTAGCATATGCTTAGGTGCATACAATTTAGAATTATGTTACATTCTGTGTCTCACTGTTGGTTTTTGCCTTTAGAATGTAAAGTCCTCCTAGCATTAGTCTAATTATGCCATCTTTCCTTTGCCTGGAGCATTGGTCAGGGTCCAGTTAGGAAAACAAAAACCTCCTTAAATATCTAAACAGAGGGAATTTAATTCAAAAGATGGGTTATCCACATACTAGATCTGAGAAGCCCACCATGGATGGTGAGACAACTTGGAGATTAGCAACAGCAAGAAGCTGCTACCGCTCATAGGGAGGGGAAGGAAAGGGGAGACACAGTGATATCAAAGCCCAGGGGTCATGGCCTCCCAGCAGAAGGGGAACCACAGTGACCAAGAGGGGGCTAGAGCAATAGATGAGATACTACAATATTGGAGACTTTGCCTGAAGGAGAGTCGAGAAGAAACCCTAGGTTTTTAGTCCAAACTAGACTAGTCCAAACTCAGCTTCCCACTGACCCAGCACTAACAGAAACCAAGGGGTTTAGATTAAATTCTATCAACTTATTGGGTACTTTCTATTGATCCCTCCTCTTCCGCTTGTTGGTTTCTTATTTGTTTTGCTTTTTTCTTGCCTTCTCTTAGATTGATTTAGGGTGTTTTTTTTTTCTTCCTTTCCCTTATTCCACTTTTCCCCCTTCCTGCTAGTTTGTGTGTTACACACTCTTTTTCTGTCCTTTAGAAATTACTAGCAAACATTTTTAGTTGAACAATATTTTAAAATAAAGTAAGCATATAAGTCAATCAGAGAAAGACAATTATCATATGATCTTTCTGATATGAGGAATTTAAGAGGCAGGGCAGGGGTTTGTAGGGGGATGGGAGGGGAAAATGAAAGAAGATGGGACCAGCAAGGAAGACAAAACATAAGAGCTCTTAATCTCAGTAAACAAATTGAGGGTTTCTGGGGGGGGTGGTGGATAGCAGAGATAGGGTGTCTGGGTGATGGACATTGGGGAGGGTATGCACTATGGTGAGTGCTGTGAATTGTGTAAGACTCATGATTCATAGACCTGCACCCCTGAAACAAATAATACATTATGTTATTAAAATTTTTTAAAAATAAAAAAGTCCTTTCTTTTCCTCTTCTTTTTTCATTTTTAGCTCTTTTTTACTCCCTGCTTCATCCCCTCACGTTTTATCCCTCCTTCCTTTTTTTCCCTTCCCTCCCTTTCAAAATGATTTGGTCCCAAATCCATTAGATGCACCTGGCAAGACAGATGTTCCCACCAGGGTGGAGGTGACAGAACTCAAGAGAGAAAAGAAGCTGTCTTTATGGCGGAGCAGGGGCAGCCTATGTGGTATGGGTGTCAAAGAGGGTATCCTTGGAGGAGGTCATCTGGAACAAGGTGTTGGAGCCTGATCAGAATGGGAAGAGAAATTTGGTGAGGAGTACTGAAGCTGGCATGTGTTGGGAGTACCCCCTGAAGGAAATCTACCAGGACAAGGACGTATCCATGGAGGAGGCAGGAGGTAGGGGTGGGGCAGGGAGAAAAGACAGGCTTCTGGCTTGGGATATTGAAAGTTTTAGAATGAAGAGTCTTATGTGGGCAGGCAACCTGTGGGGTGTCAAAGCCCAAGCTGTTAAGGAGGGCTTGTAGTCAAGATGGTGGCCCTGTGTAAGGTGTCAGAGCCAGAGCAGGATGAGGAAGATTTCCCTGAGGCAGCTACAGAGAGAGAGCAAGATGAGCCTGGAACATTTTTTTATGCCATAAAGTAAAAAAGTACTCAAGGAATGCTGGGGGCATTTCAAAACAATCCAATAGCCAGCTTGAAGAGCCTTTCATGGATAAAGTTGAAGACAATTTAAACATCAAAATGAATAACAAAAATAATGAATTATAAAGCATTTAATAAAATAAAAAAGTATGAGTCTATATGACATAAACAAATGAATAAATTGAAATTTTGATGAGGAATGAAGTATTTATGCCATTTCATTACACTTTACATCAGGTAGTTTTTAACTACCAAAGAAAAAAAAGAAATTTTTCTACAATGAGTGGAAAAGCTTGGCACATATCATTTTAATCAAGTGATCAGATTTAGCGTCCTCAGAAAAATATAGCCATATGACAGAATGCAACAACATTGGTTCTTTTTTTTTTTTTTTTTTTTGAGATTTTATTTATTTGACAGAGAGAAACACAGCCAGAGAGGGAACAGAAGCAAGGGGAGTGAGAGAGGGAGAAGCAGGCCTCCTGCTGAGCAGGGAGCCCGATGTGGGACTTGCTCTCCAGGATCATGACCTGAGCCTAAGGCAGTCGCTTAACCAACTGAGCCACCCAGGCGCCCCAACATCTGAGCTTTAACAATCTCTGAGCACAGATGCCGGGACACCAAGATAAATGAGGTGGAATCCCTGCCTTTGAGAGCTTGACTGCTAAGAGAGGGGATGGGGAACAACATTGGTTCTGTGCTATTTCAGCCAAAGATGCATTAACTTAAATCTAATCACAAGAAAACATCAGATAAATCCAAATGAGGGACATTCTACAAAATAACTGGTCTGTAATTTTCAAGTGTCAAGGTCATGAAAGTCAGGGAAAAATTATTGGATTAAACTAAGAAGATATGGCAAGTAAATCCAATACATGATTCTGAACAGGATCTTTTTGCTATAAAAAATATTAAGACAGGTGGAAAATGTAGATAGTTATGAGGATTAGTTATAGTAATGTATCAATGTGAATTTAATGATTCTGATGGGTTAATTTGGCTATGTAGGAGCATGTTTTGTTTGTAAGACTCACACACTTAAGTATTCAGGAATAATGGAGCACCAGGTCGGCTACTTACCCTCAATTGCTTCAGGAGAAAAAAGTTATTCTGTAAGTTTGAAATTAAATCATTTAAGATAATTGATATTTTTACCTTTCTGTGAATCACTTCATAAGAGTTTAGGTCACTAACTCTATTCATCTCCCTCTTGACTTAAATATTATTGTATTTAAATATTATTGTACTGAGTTTTCATTATATCTTTGTTTGTTTTTGTCCAATATATTAAACATTATTCTTTCATACATCAAGGTTTCTCTAGATTTTCCCATATGTTCATATTTTTTTTGCTAACAACTACTCCTAATACCATGGATCTTCCCTCTGAGGTTATTTTCATTCTCTCAAAAGAAAATCTTTCAGATGTTCTTTCAGTGAGAGAACATCTATGTACCCATAGATTTTTTTGTGTACCTGAAAATGTACATGACTATTATTCTTGAAATAGTTTTGCAGGTTATAGAATTCTAGAGTAACAATGACTTTCTTTTAGCACCTTGAGATATTCTCTGTCTTTTGCTTTCTATTGTTGCTTTTAAGAACAGTGTGGTCATTCTAGTTAGTGCATTTTTGTAGTTAATCTATCTTTTCTTTCCAGATAGTGTCAAAGTTTTCACTTTGTTTTTGATATTTTTCAGTTTCACTACAGAGTTCTCAGGGCTTTCTGAATCTGACATTTGATATCTTTTATGAATTCTAGAAAACTGTAAGCCATTATCATACTGAATATTGACTATTCCCAAATTTATAAGTAATTCTGAAATGCCAATAAGCATTTATTATGCCTTTGCAATCTGTCTTATCTCTTAAACTTCTTTCACAGTTTTTACCCGCTGTATTTCTCAGATTTCAATACTTTTATTTAAATGTATTAAAATATCATTTTATATTCAAAATCATATAATTCTATCATCTGTAGTCTTTGTGGGTCAGATTCTATAATTTGTTGTTTCTACTGACTTTTAATCATGATGGCTTATTCACTCATATGTTTAGTCATTTTTTGTTGTTGGCCTATATTCTTTGTAACTATTATCCACAGTAATTTTTTGAAGCCTGGATTTAAAGTCTAGTCCTCCAAATAGGTTTTCCACTGTTTCTTCCAGATGTTTGGTATTACATTTGTGTTTTTTTAGGTCCAAATCTGATAGAGAATAGGCTTATGTTTATAGATTCCTAGGAAAGATATTTCTTCCACAACAACCAAGAACCATGACTCAGAAATTCATGCACTCCTATATTTCTTTGTAGGGTGGGCTTTTCTTTTTTTAGCTCACATCCTGAGGATATTATCCTACAGAGTTTCTATTGGTTTTATGTAGGAGGTCATAAGTCCTTCAATTTCTTCTCCCTTCATTTCCAGACCTGAAATCTTTCAAGTAGAGTGTTACTCTGAAAGGCCAAAGGACCTGGTAACTTACCAGGACTGAATTTTTTTCACCACTCTAAAGTGGTAGGGTCTGGGAATCAGACTTGATTTAAAGAAAACAAAAAAGTACCCTAGGCACTAATCAAAGAAAACTATGGTATATTTCCCTACTTTCAGTATGAAGTAATTTTTGTTTTGTTTTCCCACTTGGCTCTCCTATAGCAACATGAATCAAAGAATCTAAAGAAAAACAACAAAATAACAAAACAGGAAGACACCACATCTGGTATACGAGGGCAAGTCATGACAAGATAACTTCCTCTAAAACCATTAGTAACTACTATACTTTTTTCTACAGTTTCTCCAAATTCCAAGTATGCTGATTATTTATACATCAAAGACTTAAACAAAGTTGTTACTAATTAGGCTGTAAGTTCTTTGAAAGCAACAACAGCACCTGGGTCTAGAGAACCTAGGACAAGACAACTGGGCATGCAGAAAAGAAAAACAATATAGATTACTTGATTGATTGACAAAGTGTATCATATAGACTTTAATTTGAGAGGATATAATATAACACAGAGGTAAAGCCCACTGAAAAAAAAAGCAGTAGTTTTTTTATGAGTCACTTCTAAACTAATTTGAATGAATTGATTATTATAGAAAGGACTATGGGTGTTCAGAAAATCTCTCTAGGAAGTAATTGCAGAGAAGTGGGCTCTACACAAAGCCTTAAAAGATGGTGAATATTTGGATGGTCAGAAATGAACCCAAGAAACTTCTCACACAGATGTATTGGGCTTCCTGATTCCAGAGGGGTGAGCAGAACTCTTAAAGCCACTTTTGATTTCAGTTTCCCTCCTGATTCATAGAGAGAATACCAAGTAGTACTTATGGACTCTGAATTCATTGCCCGGGATTAAATCATAGAATCATAGGTCTACCTAGCTGACTGCTTATGTTTTAAAATAGAAGACTAAACCTCAGATTTTTTTATCTGAAAAGTGAGAGAGTGCTTACTTCACAGGGTTATTGAAAGGATGAAATGAAACAACCAATATAAGTACCATAGAGTAACTATTCAAAAGTATAATTTTTAAATTCATTTTTAAATTCTTAGTAATATTATCATTTTCCCCTGTTTCCTTCTAAAGTCCTGACTCTCTGGAGTACTGCTACACTTACGTGATCTGCCTTCCTCATCCACCTTTTGCCCTACATGAAAGAACACATTTCCTGATTAAAGGGGTACATCCTGTGAAGATGACTGTGAAGGCAAGTCCACAATAGACAGAGAGACAATGCATTCTTTTTCAGAGCAGCCACCAACAGTGATGACAACAGCCTTCAATGGGTTGGGGTCAAAGATCAGCTGTCCTTCTGTCACTTCATTCTTCTTCTGGCTCCCAATGGATTTCATTAGGAACTCAAACTCAAGTCTAAAATTCAATCAAAGCCCATCCACACAGGCCCAAGCCAAGGACACCAAATGAACAAATTCATAAGGCAAAACAAAGTCCTCACTCACTGTTTTGGAAAGTGAGTTTACCATCCCTTTGGTGGCTGTGGAAGCGTGGGGAAGCCACCAGTCAGGTGAAAGATAATGGGGGAAGTTGGTGATTTAAGCCCTGCAGGTGGGAGCTGAGGGTTAGCAGGAGGGCTAGATAGAAACCCTGGACACCCTTGGGGAAGACTAGAGTGAGATCCAACAAGACATCTCCAGGTGGGCATCCAAGGAAGCTTAAAATGCTGATCCAAACTAAAAATGGGAAATGTGACCATAGAGGCTGTTTTTGACAAAGGTCTTTTCTTATCTCAGCTTCATGGAAAACATGTTTCCTTGGAAACTATTAGAGTAGTTGATGTCCTTCCTACACTCCTCGGGGCACATCCATAACATTTGTCCTGGATGCAGCTGGAATCCATCCTTTATGGCGCAGTTTATCCCTTGATTCCATTGTCTGTTGGGAGATAGTCTGGATACTGAAAGTGTGCAAGAAATACTTTTCCATTACTTTACATACATTCTGACATGCTGTGTGGCCTTCACCAATTTGCTGCACAGTCTGTCTTGATAGTACCTACAGAGCAGTTTTCTCGATAGTATAAATAAGGTAATTTCTCTTTTTTGTTGCCTAGGACCCTATTCATAGGCTCAACTCATCAAAGGAGCTATGTAGATCAGAATGTAGCAGAGAGAAGCCTGAGTGGTCACCACTAAAAGAGGGAAGGAATAAAATGGGGAAATGGAAATGTGGATGGGGCCCCCAGAATGTGCCTTGGCTAGCAGAAACTCCACTCAACAAAGGGAAGGATGTATCTAAATCAGAGAGACCCAACAATCAGATCAGCATGAATGACTCTGCCAGGTATACCCAGCACCCTTCTTCCCCTTAATGCAGCTGGTTAATTGCTCTTGGAGAACAATCACATTGTAAATGTTAACTATTTCCAAGCATTATACTCAATACTTTAAATATACGACCTTACTTTTGGTTTATGGCTCAAGGAGGTGAGGGTGCAATTGCCTTTGGGCATCCCAAATCCAGGTTCATCTGACACCAGCTGCCTCCACCATGCTGCCTAAGTTTGCCAGAACGAGATCAACATTGTAGACCTGGGGTGTACCTATGGGGAAGTTGGTCTGCCCTGGCCCTGATGATAAGTCCAGTAGGTTTGTTTCCAGAAAAGGTTGGTGATGACATTGCCAAGGCAATCAGTGATTGGAAAGGTCTGGGGATTACAGTAAAGCTGACCATTCAAAGCAGACAGATCCAAATTAAGATGGTGCCTTCCGCCTCTGCCCTGTTTATCACAGCCCTCAAGGAACCACCAAGAGACAGAAGGAAGGAGAAAAACATTAGGCACAGTGGAAATATCACTTGTGTTGAGATTGTCAACATTGCCTGACAGCGGCAGCACTGATTTTTAGCCAGAGAACTCTCTGGAACCTTTAGAGATCCTGAGGAATGCCCCATCAGTGGGCTGCAGTGTTGACAGCCCCCACCCCCATGACATCACTGATGACATCATTAGTGGTACAGTGGCATGCTCAGTTAGTTAAGAACTACAAAGGAAAATGTTTCAATAAAGGATCATTTGATATCCTAAATAAATAAATAACCTTATTTAATCCCCATAATAATCTCATTAAGTTGATACAATTTTCTCTCTTTTTCAGATGATACAATCAATATTCAGGCCTCAGGAACTTTGGCAGAAGCTGGAATTCAAACATAGGCTGGGGTGAATCTAAATCCCATGTTCTCAATGACATTGCTCTTGGTTTCTAGAAATACAAAACATGTCCTCTTCTCTCTGCAGTTTGGTGTGGTTCCTCAATAGCTAAGGATGCCACAAACAGCCTCAGAAAAACAGAAACATGGTATTTGGTCACTTTTTATAGTTTTGGATATTTAATGATACATAATTTTCTTATTAAATTTCTATAAACCTATTGCTTCAAGACAAAGTTATTTCTTCTTATTCTGACCCATCTCATGTATCATCACCAGAATATTCTGGTCTAGCTACTTCTCTGCGTGGGAACCAACAAATACCTTCTAGTTGTCCCCAAGGCAATGGGTACAACTGGATGTCTAAAACTGGCTATACCCTGCCTTTCTAGGCTGGCTTCCTATTGCTCTAGTTCCAGCTCTGGGGTTTCAACTATGTGTATCTACAACAATCAGTATTTTAGACCAGATGAGTTCTGTTTTAAGCATTTTCTGGGTCTGCACAGAATCTTACTTCAAGAAGGATTCTGTGCTTATATGAAGTTTGAAAAATATGTCTGTCACCCAACTACGCCCCAGTTCATTCACGTGAATGAAGGAATCTCCCTACTTTACATCTTGACTCAAGCTTATCTTTCTTCTGAACTGTTCTTCCTTCCAGCACTGCCTCTCAATATCTTACAAGTCCTTCAAGGCCTGGTTGAAATGCCACTGCCTCCCTGTCCTCTATGTACATCCATAGCTCTTTGTTTACACTTCAAACCTGTGGTGTGGTTATTTGGGTCCATCTCATCTTTTCTCTCCCATTTGATTCTAAAGTTCTATCCTAGGGGGGCAGGTAGAGACCATGTCCATATCTCCATTATATCTGTGTGTTACCCCAACATCTACTATTATGTTCTAAACATGTCAGGCACTTAACAAATACGTGTTGATTTGAACTTACCTGACATTGGTAATTGGGTTTCATTTTAAGCAATGGCTTAGGTAAACTGATTGGTGAACACTATCTTTAGTTCTTGGAGGATATTATGGTTTAATTATGCTCCCCCTACCAAAAAGAGATATGCTGGAGTCTTAACTCCGAGTACCTCAGCCTTAACCCCCCCCCCCAATACCTTATTTGGAGATAGGTATTTATCAAAATAACCAAGCTAAAATGAGGTCATGGGGATGGGTAGTAATCTAAATGACTGGTGTCCTTATAAAAAGGGGAAATTTGGACACAGAGATGACACACATAGAATATGATGTATAGATAAGGAGAAGATGGCCATCTACAAGTCAAGATGGGAGACTTGGAACAGATAATTTCTTTATGACTCTCACAAGGAGTGTACCTTGATTTTAGCTTTCTGGCATCTAGAACTGTGAGATAATATATTTCTCTTGTTTAAGCCACCCAGTGTATGGTATTTTGTTATGGCAACCCTAGCAAACCGGTGTGGAAGCCAAGCATTCCAGGGTCTATCAAAAGTATCCTGTGCCTACCTTTATAGTCCATGCCTGATTTCAGTGATAAGGCAGTTAGTGTTACATTCATTTTCTTCCTTCAAAGGATCTTTATTCAGGCAGGAGGGTTCCAGATTTCGTTTTGTTTTGTTTTGTTCTGTTTGTTTTTTATAAATAACCTTTAGGACATTTCTTTCTTCAACTGAAGTTCTGTTGAGGGTCAGGCATGGTACTAATGCTGGAATATAGCCTGGTCATTCATGCTTTAGTTTTGTCTTTCTCCAAGTTTTCAAATTCCATAAGCACAATAACAGTGGCTTTCATGTTTTCTATATCCTCACTAGTATCTCTCCATCTACATGATGCACAGTATGAGCACTGAAAGAGCGGTGATTCTCCACTTCCTCTGAATTCCACTGCAGGATGTCCACCTCTTCTGACCCTTATCACTCACTAACTCTTTTTACAGTTAGGTGTGTGTGTGTTCATGCTTTATCTTTTCCTCTAGAATGTCAATTTCTGAGATAGAATCCATGCATGAACAATACCTAGAACTCAGTAACAAATGCCCATCGACTAGACAGATGGATGAATAGGTAAAAAGGGATGGGGGGAGAGCAGTGGCTAGACACCTAATCTTGGCAATAATAAAGAGGAAAATTTAGTCCAAAAAGGAAAAGGGAGGTGGATCATCGTTCTTTTGCTCCTGATTTAAATACATGAAGCTGAGGTGTGCCAGGGGCTCATTTATAATTATTTACAGCCATGATGTCAGAATTTAATGGACAGAACCTAAAGATATATGAGGGAACCTATGGAATATTCATTTTGGCTGTCAGTGACTACTAAGGGTTTCTAAGAAAAGCCATTTAGATTAATAATAATAATAATAATAGCTAATGTTTATTGATCTCTTGCTATGGGCCAGCTACAATGCCAAGAGTTTTTATACATCATTTCATTTAATCCTCCCAACAACCCTAGAAGATAGATGACATATTAAAAATATAGCTTCATGAAATGCTTAGTAAAATCCTCAAGGTTCCAAGACAGGAAGTGGTGGAGCTGGGATTCCAATTCAGTTGGTACAGTGCCAGAGCCTAAGCGTATGACCTCTGCTACAAAGACTCATTTATAAAATGTCCTTGCCGGAAGTAGCCAAAGCTTTAGTCCTGTTTGCAAGGTTGTCTTTTGTGACAAAAATTATGAAAAACTTTTGTTGTACTGTGAATGCTGTTTTGTTGTACAATGGATACTATTTCCTGTATATCTGTCTGTATCTAATTAAAGAAAGATGAGGAGATATATTGATAAGGATACCTTGATGAGAATAGAATAGCAAATGTTTCATATGAAGTTTGGTTCTTCCTCTCTACTGGTGCTCAATAAATGTTAATTTAATTGAATGCATTCGATTTTGCCTAAACAGCCAAGACTTATTTCTGTTTGACAGCTTTTACTGTTATTTGCTCCTAGTGGTGATTTAAAGCAAAAGGCCAGCGTCATTATTGTAACAGAGATTGGAATCTGTGGGAATACAGGGAAAAAAGGAGTCACTTTGAATTGTATGTTATGGGGTAACGCTTGCAACCATATCAAGGTTTTTACCTTAGAAGTCAATGCATTCTTTTTTGTTATTTATTCAGCAAATATTTTTTGAGCACCAGGTGCTGTTGAGCACCCCCTGGATTTGAATCCAGCAGTAAACAGAACTCACTAAGCTTATTGTCTGGAGGGGGAGACAAGTATCAAACGACTGGCAGTTGTAGTCCTGTGCAGGGGGGCAATGACAGCAGAGATCGAGGGTGTTATGGGAGCACATGGGAGAAGCAACTTGCCCACATCCAGGAAGTCAGGAAAGACTATGAATTCTAGTATCTTTGAGTAAAATTTTTGAGGAACTGAATTTTTTAGATGAAAATGGAATTTTATTTCATAAAGCATGTGGCTATTAAAGTTACTTTTATTAAGTTTGAAAGATGACAGAAGACTTTAAAAATATCTTCTTGGCCAAATGTCTAGTATCGCATAGGGGAAGGGCCACTGTTCAGACAGTCATGTTAATTGAGGCACTACCAAGAGGAGGGATTGTGCTTCTTCATCCAAAAGGGTTTCTCCAGAAACGCGAAATGTTCGAAGAGGGCATTACTGTTTTCCTAAGTCTGGCCTAAATGACACCAGATAGTCTGTTAATTTAAATGCCTCTTGTGCCACAGTTTCTGTGGGTGTGTCTTTCTTTTAATCACACCTCACAGCGATGGGCGTTATCTGAGAGGAAGGCCTCCGTAACAACTTCTTCATGCTTGGGTCCAATTTCAGAACAGTGCTCTATCGCAGTGAGGTTCTATTAGGCTATCTCTTATCTAATACAAAGACGTAGTTCCTTTGCCACCGAATCTTCCAGTTCACAAACCCTGACAGTTTCCATAATATTACCACCATCTAGTTCAATTTAAAACCTTATTTAAAACAGTATAGTGGATTCATTTCCAATGTACAGATCCAGCTTTCTATGTGTTGAGATGCCACCTAGTGGACCACACATACAAAAAGGAAACAATATGATTTACACTTTAACATCGCCTTCCTAAAATTTGAGGTCCAAGAGACAAATCTTAGCTAGTGGAATCTAAATTTCAAAAAGTAACATTATATATTCAGCTTGAATGGACCAAATTTAGAATTCCCTTCAAACATTCTATCAAGAAATATTTAGGGGCGCCTGGGTGGCTCAGTTGGTTAAGCGACTGCCTTCGGCTCAGGTCATGATCCCGGAGACCTGGGATTGAGTCCCACATCGGGCTCCCTGCTCGGTGGGAAGCCTGCTTCTCCCTTTCTCACTCCCCCTGCTTGTGTTCCCTCTCTCGCTGTGTTTCTCTCTGTCAAATAAATAAATAAACAAAATCTTTAAAAAAAAAAGAAAGAAAAAAAGAAAAAAAATATTTAAAAGGAGAATATCAGAAAATACCTGCATCGAAGGGATTGGTTTTGAGCTAATGTTGGTGGTCATGGAAAGAGAAGCTAATGCAAAATAAACGTAGCCTATTTTATCTAAGATGACTAAGATATGGAGCAAATAGGAAAAAACTGACTTCAGAACTCAAAGCAGATAACAATTTTACAGATGCTTTATGTTTCAAAACTTCTTACATCTTTTTTTTAAAAGATTTTATTTATTTATTTGACAGAGAGAGAGAGATCAGAAGTAGGCAGAAAGGCAGGCAGAGAGAGAGGAGGAAGCAGACTCCCTGCCGAGCAGAGAGCCCGATGTGGGCCTCAATCCCAGGCTCTCTTCATGACCTGAGCTGAAGGCAGAGGCTTTAACCCACTGAGCCACCCAGGTGCCAAACTTCGTACATCTTTAATGCACCTCTGTGTTCAGCGAGGGCTGAGGTTCGGAGAAGTCTTATTGATTCTCCACCATGTTCTGAGCACAAAGCTAGGGTCTCAGAATAATGAGCAAAACTGAAGAGGAATCCTGCCCTAAGGAAGCAGAACATTCTGGATTTTGCCACTTAATTTTACAGCTAGGATTATGTCACTATTTCATCCATATTTTCTTAGGTGCAATCCTAACAGAAAGCATTGTTCTGTTACTAAAGACCAAAGAAAACTCCACTGAGGTGATCTGAGATCACTGACTTTCCAGAATTCCAGCACTCTTAGGAGAGTTGTTGCATTTATGACAATAAACTTTTGGAAGTGCTTTGATCTATTATTTAACTAAAGATTGGATAAATCTTACCATGCTGTTACTGTGGGGCTTTGGGAGAATTATTTGCACTCACCTGGGGTTGGCCAAGACTCACCTTTCATGGAGTCCCCCGATCATTTCCACAAGTCCCAGACATCGAGCAGTTAAAAGGGTTTAAGACAATGGAAAGAAGCACTGTCCACCAAACCAAAAATCCAGGGCACGCCTTAATCAGATGATTCCCCAGGATGATGTGAGTGGAGGGGGAGAAGTTAAGGGAGCTGAGCTGAACTACCTCATCTTCCATCACCATTTTAGAAGCAGTAATTATCCTTAACTCTCCTTTGACTCCCCAAACCTCTCCCTGGTAAACAATTTCAAAATTTCCCAGATATCTAAATATAAAAAGCAACCTGATGATTTGAGTAGAAAAGAGTTAATGGAAGGAGGCATGATATTTACCTCCCTCCCCCAAACTTCCTTTAGTTTTGAAAGACTCTTAGTCTTAGGGTCCAGCAGTATAATGTGTATCAAAGACTTTCGTGAATATATGCACGATGCAAGTGGAATGTTCTAGTAATGAGAACCCTGGTGCTGCAGATTGTCCAACAGGTTGTTAAAGATTGGGGAAATCTTGATGCAAACAGATCAGGAGAAATGGGGAAAAAAAAAGCTAATAGCGTGTTTGGCTATGTTGAGAAGTATAGTCAAGTGGATAGAGCACAGTTTGGGGCTCAGGACACCCAGGTTTGGATCTCAATACTACCACTTTGTGGTGGGAGTTCTGAGTGAGTGACTTAACCTCTTAGAACCTCATTCTTCTTATCTGTAAAAAGGGATAATAACTGAACCCCTGAAAGACTCTTGTCAGGATTAAGTTAAATATTATAAGTAAAGTGCTATCACAATGCCTGGCATATGGTGAAGTATAAATTTAGCTCAGTTAGCTGTAAGTATTATGACTTCAATCATCATTTGGTATTTAGCTCTCTTAGTGAAATTCACTTGGATAATGCTTGACTACTGCATTCCATAACAGGGCTATGCTATGATAAATGAGAGAAAATGAAAAGAAGTTTTGACCAGCTGTATAATGAAATTATGTTTCCCAAGGTCTATGTGAGAAAGTTACGGCTTTGGAGAAGAATCATATTGGACTTCAACTATTGAAAAGCCTGTCATGTGGGAGAAGAGTTAGGCTTGTTCCCTGTAGCCCCAGACAGAGATCTAATCAGAACAAGTTCCAACCATATATATTTCAGGTCAATATAAGAATTTTCCTTAGAATGTGCTCTCTAGGAAGGTAGTAAATTTCCTGTCTGTGGAGGTGCTGAAGTCTAGGTGATTGCTTGTCATGGGTTTATGGGGAGAGGGCTACATTCTGAGCACCAGATGAGTATCTTGATTAGGAGTTTGTGATGGCCTAATGGTGATGGCCGCCATTAGTCTCTAAAACACCTTTGTGCAAATTATAAAATGAATCCAAAGGTATTCATGCTGAGCTGCTGTGATACCACACTTGCATGGGACACCAAAGATGGCAGTGTCTTCATGGAAATTATAAGGAGATTCTTCAGGAGTGCCTGGGTGGCACAGTTAGTTAAGCGGCTGACTCTTGGTTTTGGCTCAGGTCATGATCTTGGGATCATGAGATTGAGCCCCAGCTCAGGCTCCTCACTTGGTGTGGAGTCTGCTTGGGATTCTCTCTCTCCCTCTCCCTCTGGCTTTCTTCATTCGTGCCCCCAACCCCACCCCCTGCTCCTTCCTCTCTCTCTCAAATACATAAATTTATTTTAAAAGAATACTGTACTCCTATGTAGTAAGCTGTACAATGTATGCAGCAACTTGAGCTTTAACTTTCTGGCCTTTTCAGTGTATGCGCGTGTGCTAACGTGTGCGTGCGTGTGTGGTGTGTGTGTGTGTGTGTAGATTGGTCTCTTCTCAGAGCATTGTCACCTGTTCAGCAATCTACTTGGCAAGACTTAAAGAAAGAGAGGTTGGAGATGAAGCCTGGGCACTACTTTCCCTTGCAGAGTCACTCAGTGCAGACAAATTGGTTGTCACTTTTAAGTCTCCTTCAGCCCTTAGAACCTGGGAATGTGTTTTGAGCGACATGATCATTATATTGAAAAGCATGTGGCTTAAAACAAAGTGGAAATACTGTGGAATGCTCCATAGCACAGTAATGATGGACCTATATGGGTTTCGGCAATCAGCATACATTTTCCTTCTTTAGAACATCCTAATTTCCCTTGTGCCTAATTGGGATAAGAGTGTAATTTCAGGAACTGATGTTCTATAGATTCTTCTTTTCTCTGCCCTGATACAGCCAGGGTTTGGGCATTTAAACTGAGATTGTCCAAACAAGCATGATCTCCTCTCTTGAGACGTGGAATTTTGGGCTATTGACTTGAAACCAAAGAGAATGATAGGAAATGATTCACCTGGCTGACTACCCTGGGGACAGAGGGTTGTTGCATCCATCTCCACTCTGTTTTGGAGGTTGCCTTCTGTTTGTTTCTTGGAGTTTCTGTCCATTTCCAAGGCTTGTCCTCTGGCATCCCTTCAATCTCATGACCCTCCTGTTATCTTTCTAGTGATCTCCTGGTTGCTGATATCAATAGTAAATTTGTGTTACTTGCAACCAAGATTCCAACTGAAATACCAACACTAAAGTTGAAGATAGCAGACATCTATCAATAGTATGAAATGCTTGTGAGTCAAAAATCTCCATTGCTAGACACTATGGTCTTTCTATACCAAGATTATGCTTCACCTGCTGGTCTAAATATCATTCCTAGAATAACAATAATCATTATGTTAGCTTATATTTATTGAGCATTAATTATTAGGCTAAGTGTTTTACATACATCACCACATTTAATTCTTACAACAATGCTTTTAAAATAAATAATAATATTATACTTATTTCAAAAATAAGGAAACTGAGGCTTAGAATAACTTGCCCCAAGATCAAGTTAAGAAGTGGCAGAACCAATATTTAAACCCAAGTGTGGGTCACTTCAAGAACAGTGTTTATAATCACTCTGCTATTCTGCCTTACTGACTTATACCTAGTGAACACGTGCTCAATATTTTTTCAAATAATGAAATAGTCATGATAAATCAAATAACAGGAAGTTGAGAAAACCCATGTATGTCCAAATTACGAACAAGCTTTAGGAAAAAATTTCAGTTCAGCCCATTTACAGCATAATCACGTCTCAGAGTTTGGTATTCATGTGTTACCATCAGGACGCCATGTTTCCCTCTGCTCTTGGCGCATGGAGGTAGCCATGATATCCCAGCTGGGTCTTTCCTGCCTGTTAAGTATCTACTGGACTGAGCACTCTCCAAGCTCCCAGCAAGTTCATTAGTTACCTGAAAATACCCTCCTCATCTGTCATCAACATTCAAATGGCCTGCGGGATTTTTCATTTCCACTCCATTTTCCAAACCCTTCCTAACATTTACCTCCCACATCTGGAATCAATCCTGACCAGAAGCAAAATGCTGAACGGTTGGGCTCCTCCCAGGGCCGCTTTTCTCCAGAGGAGTGACAAGAATATGTTGTGTATGAATTAGCCATTCTCTTCCCGCGGAAACAGCCACGGCAGAAGCAGCGTTCATGCATTCTAATTTGCTCATATACCCGCTCTGTCTTTACTTGTTTAAGCAAAATATTTAGTTTAACATTTACAGTCATTAGAGCCTAAAAACACCAAATTTTAAAATTAGATTTATTTGAGTTGTAAATTGGGAGAATCCTTTAAAAATACCTCAGCTCATTATCCTTTTATCTGTCTCTGTAGAAAAGATTTGAGACAGAGGCCTAAGAAAACATCTCCGACTTTCAGTGTCCTGCCTCTGCCCCCCAACACTGTTTCTGTGTGTCCGATACCCACTCCAGGGAGAAAAAAGACGATCAGTTTGCCAATTACAAGGAATTCAATTTTAAGAGTGACTCAAATATTCGATTTTATGCTTTTTTTTTTCCTCCTTTTCTAGGTAGTTTGGAGGCCAACTTCATAGACTTCGAGAATTCCTTTCAGGGGACAACTGTCAGATCCTAGTAAAGGAACAATAGTTAATTTAAATTTTTCTTTCTTTGGGAGGGGGAAGGAGGGTAGGACTGAATAGGAAAGGTGACCTCAGGGTACTCAATTCCAGACATCTTTCTCTGGGAATATCTTCATGAAAAAAAAAATTAGTAACAATAAAAACTGCTTTCTGACAGCCTCTAAGAAAATATGTGTACGTAGATGAAACAAAGTCCCTCTCTTGATTAGGGATACTGTGTTATTTTAGGAACACAGCACATCCTGTCTTTAATTTCAAATAACTAAAAGATTTTTTTGTTTGTAGTGCCAGAGAAAGCCCAGTAAGAAAAGTCTAAGATTTAGCCCTCAGCACCTGCGGGGAGATTATCTAGGCTGATGAAGTAAAATGTTTTTATGGCTAATAGCAAGTTACAAAACAGAAGAGAGAAAATAATGAAAGGCAATCAGGAATCTAGCAGAGGCCATGATTTAAGACAGCGAATTTGGGCATTTTGTTAGGCTTTCTTTAAGGTCAATAATTAAACCATGACAAGATTTTTAAACAGACTCTGTTGTAAACAATTTTGAAGTGCCCCTCCTCTGCCCATCACCATGCAAAGGGTCTGCTCAACGGTATGGCATCCCCCGTGCAGCCTAGCACACGCACTAGGCACCGCAGGGAATGCAAATCAACCACCAGACCTTTTTTACTCACTTGGGCAATGCAAGGGTGAAACTCCTGAGAAAGCAAATCCAACCTCCGGATCCAGGGAACAAAAACAATGTGAACAGTAAGCTCTTTGAAAAGAAAACTGCTTCCCTATGGTAGAAAATAAGGGGGAAGGGGGCCCATGCAGGGAGCCCAGCAAGCAGAGAAGGTGGGCCCTAGGGAGTGTGATATTACACAGGAACATAATGGGGTTGACTGCATACTTGTCTAATTACTGGAGCTATTAAAATCTCTATAATTTAGATTCAGGCAAAAAAAAAAAAGGCTTGTATAAATGCACACACATGCTCCTGATTGAATTTTATGAATCCACCCCTCTTGATTCTAAAAGGATACCATCCTACTCTGTGCATGTGGCTGCTAAACCTGAGTGACCTTCTCCCCTCAGCCCTGCCCCTGGCCCCCAGACTAGTGTACTCTGTTACTGTAATAAGCAGTTAGGTTAGATAAGGCGCCGGGTGACGGGATCATCTATGTTGAAGCCGAATTATAATGCCTCGGTCAACGGATTTAATCTAAACCAAATGCTCTGGGATTCTGTAAACTCAGGGAACAGAAGAAAATATAAGTTTTATATTTGCCCAAGTTCAAACAGAGAGCAGACAGAGAGATTCCAGAAGCTCAGAGAATGGTAGCAAAAAATATGTTGTTTCTCCTGTGTTCAATCAAAGGAATAAATAGGATATACTTTGTATTCACTTTTCTCTCTCTCTCTCTCCTCTCTCTCTCGTGCATTTTGTTTTCTCTTGACACAAAGGAGGGTTATCTGCCTAATGCCAAATTGAACTTGATCAAACAAATACTTAGCACATAGTAGCTGCTCAATAAATAAACACTTCTTGAATGAGTGAATGGACAATGGTTAGTATAGGGGTTTAGTGCCCATACTTTCACCTTCAGGCTTCACTCTGCTCTTCCTTAGCTGTGAGACCACAGGCAATTTACTTAACATCAGTGCCTCAGTTTTCAGATCTGCAAAATGGAGTTAATAATACATGTGGGCACTAAACAGGTTGAGAAATGTCATGAACTAGCATAGTGCCTGATACATGGAGGGTGGTTTCCTAGCTAACATTTATTGCCTCTGACGCCTGTGTTCCCACCCAGTGGGCAACACTTCCTCTCCTGATAATCTTGGTGGTGATGGAGGGGGTGGTGGCAGGGATGACAATTTCCCGAGACCCCAAGAGAATTAAACATAAATTTAAGAGCATTTCAAAAGACATCTCCAAATTTGTTACACTTTGTCTCTGTCAGAAGCCAGCATATCTAAAAGTTGAGAGTCTTCTGCTGAATGAGATATCTTCTAGTCTGTATTCAAGACACAGAGATAGGTGATCTCCCCAGATCACACAGCTTGATGAGGATAGCAGAGATAATTCCTTATTTACTAACTCCAAGTCTACTGCTCTCTTCCCAAACTCTTTCAAAGAGTACTTCCCAAAGTAGCAAATTATAGTTATTATCCTCTGCAAGCAATATTTTTATATCACTATTCACTTATTTATTCACTCAACAAATATGTTTTGACAACTATATGCATTTAAATATCCATTTGTTCAGCTGCTTTCTGTCCCTCTACTCCATGTTCTTTCCTTCATAATGCTTATCACTCTACATATTTTTTGTTTCCCATTTTATCGACTATGCATCTTCCCGAAGTCAGTAAGGTCCATGAGATCCAAGACTCTCTCATTCAGCATTATAGGCCCAACCCCCAAAACAGCGTTAGCATATCACAGAACTTCCATAAATAGATGTTACATGAACAAGTGATGCCAATTTCCTCTAGATTTGGGGTATTCCTTGCTTTTCAAATTCTTCTGTAAACCATAGTCATATAAAAGTATGCTATCAGGACCTCTTTACAATAACTTTGCTAACTTTCAACTGAAGTATCTGCCTTCCCCTCCTCTACTGAGGATCAGAAATTCCCTTCTCCCCAGCTTACAAGGATGTCATGTAACCTCGTCCCTACTGGCTACAGGGAGTTCTGAATTGCCTTGGATTGTATATATGAATTAGAGCAAGCTTGTAATTTTGATGCATTAAGGCCTAGGGAGTGGTGATCTCTCACTTCCAACATCAGAACACTCCCCTTCTTCATTTTAACAGTAACATTCCATAAAATAAAATAGTTGATCTTGAATTTTAAGTCTGATCTCTTTCTTTCCCCTACAACAGTACAATGCTACTTCTTTTAGTACACCTACTTCTTTTATTTCGGCACAAGATCATATGCCTAATTCGAAGACTATTCCTTTCTTCAGAAAAAAAAAGCAAATGTGTTTTTCCATGCTTTATCTTATCTGATGCTAAAAGCAACTTTTGGGGGGTTGAAGGAAATATTAGTATTCTCTTGTCACTGTTGAGAAAATAGATATGTCCCATGGGTAGTAAGAAGCACTGCCGGGGTTGAAACGTGGCTCCTCATTTGCTATTGAGGAAAGATTTAATGAACACCTTCTGGTTCCAGGCACCGTGCTGGGCTCTGGGAACAAAGCAGAGAACAGACAGAGCAGCTTTATGGGGGGTCTTGGACCCCTAAATCTAGACCTTTTCGAATCTGAGAACTCTAGCCAAGGACAGTGACATTAAACCATAACCCAATGTATTTTCCATATAAAAATGTACCAGTTTTAAGGACATTTGTAAACAACACTTCAAAGAGAATTCAAAGGCATTTCAACATCATTTCTGACTGAGAGTACAGTTAGTTTTGACTCAATTTACTGAAGTACATTTGTAACATGACTTGCAATGAAATGATCAGAAAGTTATCTGCATGTTTGGAAACATCACCATCTTCTGCATAGGAGCACTTAAAGTGCAGCAGAGGAGCTGGCCGGGCGTGCCGATGCAGGGTACCCTGTTTCTCCGCGGCCGGGTAGCCGTGATTTTCCAGGCAGGCTCCAGACATCTGAGGCCGCTCCTCTGTGGAGGTTCCGCTCAGGGCTGCCAGGCCTGTCAGCGAGCCCTACTATTCTCCTGACACACGAAAGAGAAACAACATGTATTCCCTTCTGCCTAGAAGAGTAGCAAGTAAAATGGCTTTGTGATTGTAAGAACTGTCGGCTTAATTAGCTTTTTTCTTCCAGGTAATAAGTGTTTTCTCCAAGGAATGTCCCAAATTAACAACACTAAAGTTTATAGTTCCTTCCCTTTTCCCATTTAAGATTCATAGAGGCAAAGATTGTACTCAAAGATGATAAGAAATATTCATGGTTTATTGCTTTTGAGTGTAACAAGATAACATTACCACAGTGAAAGTCAGAGTCTGCTTCATCTGACGTATATTTTAACATCTTCCATTGAGAGGTATAGATGGTATGTCCCCTAAACCTTAAAGAATATTGAAATCAGAAATATCTTGCCTTAGATCAGTTCTTTATGTGAAAGCTCACAGATGTTTTCCAGGTAGGTCTGAGAACTCCATGAAATGGTATTAAAAAAAAAAAAAAAAAAAGCTTTGGTTCGTACGTGCATTTTGTAAGCTTCTGGCTTTTCAAATGATTCTCAGAGGTCATATATGAATCAAAACAGTTGGAGAACTCCTAAACAAAATCTGTTGAGGTTTTAAATGTTGTCAATTCAGATATAAGTAATTTCACATCATCTTAAGATTTGGAGGGGGCATTAAGATGCCTAGCTCATACCATCATATTTACTTCGTTTGTGCAATTTTGAGAAGTGTTCCTTGCCTCTGAAAAGCAGAAAGCACTATCCAACTATAACCCGATTTCATTTGATTCTAGCTCCTGAGCAGCTGACTGAAATGAAATTCTATAAAGCAGATCTTCATCCCCATTGTACTCTTGTAATTTCAGTTTGTGGTCCAGCATGAGAGTGGAGGATGACTTCCCCTCAGCTTCCCATACCACTGCTCTGGCAGTGGGACTGCTGGGCATTAGCACTGAGTCTCCGTGGGCAGAACCCTGTCCCAAGTAAATAAAAAACAAGGCTGTCTGCCCCGCAGGCCGTAGCCATCTAGTTGGGGAGACAAAACATGCATCCAATATATATGCAGCTTTTTCCAACAGGCTTCTCTATAGACTGGAAAAACTAGACAATATATACAAGATTTCACTAGAATATAAAGTCTCTAGGCTAATGCTGCCTTTGCTTATGATAGGTCTTATTAATTTATAACTAACCTGTAGCTGATTTATCAGTGTTGGTAATTCTTTAAAATCAGTCCATGAGAAATCCAGGTGTTTTGAAAGATAAATTTTAGGACAAGTTTCTCAATGAACCACACAGATTTCTTTCACAGAAGGGGATTTTTCTAAATTTGACTCTTCAACAATCTAAATAATTGGCCTCTCTATCGCAACCTTCAGTTTGCAAGTAGGTGAAGAAATTTTTCCTTCCTGTAAGATAGAAAAAGAAAAATATATGTCTATATATACATACATATACTTATTTATATACACACCCATAAATACGAAGTTCAGTAGAAGTCGCTATCTTAAAAATATTTATCAGAATAGGTACATTAAAACTTGATAAGGTTTGTAAAATTTATAGAGGCATTCCCTTCAAGGTCTGATGTGAGTTATGAAATCTAATTTTGTTTTCATAGCTCTGTGATAAAATTTTATCAATGTTATAAAAAGGGGTCTTTACTAAGACTGACCAGAAATCTGAACTATCTGGCCAGGCAATAAAAACACATTCCTTAGCTGCGAAGTGTCAGACAAGCAAGGGGTAACTGAAATTGATCGATAAGTCTTCCTTTTACAGTTGAGTGCATTCACTTTACCTCATAGGATAATAGTTTTTTTTTTTAATGGTTTTTCCATTAATATCAGACTTTGGTGTTAGTAAGAAACAAGAAAGACATAAAAGGGAGAGAGACATGCCATCAAGAAAGAATGTTGTGATCTTTAATGGTAGAGCACTTGAGCGCAGAGGAAGTGCTTGTGTGGGTGAGGGGCAGGACTTTCGTTTCAGACTGTTATGGCTTGAATTGTGTCCCCCCCACCCACCCCAGCTCACCTCCCACCCCCCCTACCCCCGGCCAAAATTCATATATCAAAGTCCTATCCCTCAGTATCTCAGAATGTGTTCTTGTTTGGAAATGGAGTCTTTGCAGATGTAATAATTAGTTAAGATGAGGTCATACTGGAGTACTGTGGGCCCCTGATCCGGTATGGGTATGGCTGGTATCTTTATAAAAGAATGACATTTGGACATAGGCACACAGGGAGAACATCATGTGAAGATGAAGGCAGAGATTGGGATGATGATTTTACAAGCCAAGGAACAACAAGATTGTCTGGAAAACACTAGAAACTAGAGCAGAGGCATGGAACAGATCGTTCTGTTATACCCTAGAGAGGGAACCAAAGCTGCTGCCAACTTGATGTTGGCCTTCTAGCTTCTAGAACTGTGAGACAAGAAATTTCTGTTGTTTAAACCACCCAGTTTGTGGTACTTTGTTATAGCAGCCCTAGCAACTAATACATGGGTGAATACAGCCACTAAGGTAGAGAAGACCCCGATGACTTGCTATGTCCTGAAGAGTAGGTGAAGGCCACTTCCACGCATATGGCAGTGCCCCTCCTACCGTGGGTTGGACATCCAAGTCTATCTCACTTTGCATAACTTCGTTGTCTTCGGAGAAATCTTCCAAACAGGCAGTGACTAAACTATTACTCCTTGAAGGCATCCAGTAATCTCACTTTCAGAATTACTAATACCAGTAAGCTGAAATTTCTATAGGTTTTGAGGTTCAAATCCGAGCTCTGCCACTTATAGGCTCATGGCATTTTTTAAATTTATTTTTTATCTTTTTAAAAATTTTAATTCCAATATACTTAACATACATTGTTATATTAGTTTCGGGTGTACAATATAGTGATTCAACAATTCCATACATTACCCAGTACTCATCATAATGAGTGCACTCCTTAATCTCCACCACCTATTTCACCCATTCCCTCCCCTGCAGCTTTGGGCAAGATATTTCACCTCTCAGGAGTTCAGCTTCCTCATTTATAAAATGCAAAAGTAGAACTAGAAGAAATATCTACTTCCAAGGGTGCTCATGAGTATGGAATGAAACAGATGACAACAACAGTGTAAAAGTCCAACATGGTACGTGGCATATGTAGACAGTCTACCAGCATTAGTGCCCTTCGCCCTCGAAATTTATGCTCTTATTGATCTGTATACCAAATATGAAACAACTTGCCCAACAGTGCAAGAGGCAAGACTCAAGACTCAGTTCAGGCCTCTGACACCCTGTACAAAGATTTTCCCTAGAAAGAACCACTTCTAGCCCTTGGCCACCATTAAGCTGTGCCTCGGCCTCCCTCTATTGTTCTGGTGAAATCTGGACTGGGCTTCTGAGGGTGAAGATTATCTGGATGCAGGTCCTAGTGAATACCTGTAACAAAGTCTTACCAAGCAGATGCATAGGCTTCCTGGCGTTAGCTGGAATTCTGGCTGTCACAACTCTTGTTGCCCAGTTGTATTCAGATGAATCAGATTCAGACTTTTAAAGTTGGGTGGAACTTTAGAGATGCAAGAGTCCACTTTCCTTATTTTTAGATGAGATAGCAGCCTTTCAGATGGTCCCTGGCCAGTTAGCATGGGCCTGCATGATCTTATGAGCCACAGTCTAATGTTCCTTCCATTCTATTGTGTCCACAGTAATCACAGTCTTAGCCCAGGAATAGAAGAACCAGAAGAGGTCCAAGGCTATGTAAAATATTCTCAAAACAAACTTTTACCATTGAAGAAAAACGTGGCTTTAGTGGAATCAAGGTCCTTCCCAGCCCTATCATGCTTAGACTAAGGCAAGGTCAAAGTCGATTTCAAAATGGTGCTGTAACTGCCATTTGGTAAAGAGATGAGGGCACATCAGTGCTTTTTAGTACCTCAGTCCCCAGCACCTAGCAGCCCTTGAAGGAGCCCATGGCAGTGTCTGAGGAGGCAGAGGAGGTGAGGAGCAGTGACCCTTGCTTGAAAATCTCCTAAATTGGCTGACTCCCATTTACATGCTATTTCTGTCAGTCTGGGTCACTTCTATGTCACTGAGTAAATATGCTGGAAATTATTGCTATTTCAGACAAATGTTTAACTATTCTCAGATTATCTATGACACCACAGGCCAAAGTCACAGCAATCTAACCTGGGAGTAAGTTTACTTTACTTTGTGATTTATGGAATGAAAATTCTAGGTGCTCTGTGGGACTAATTTAATATGAAACATTCAGATGTCTGTCTTATAACGCTATTCATCTTTCCTTAGCCTGCCCGCACCAGGGGGCATGTGGTTCAGAGAGCAGGCTCTCCCTTCTCAACCACAAATCATCATACTTGTGAAAGGAAGGGGTGACGTGTCTTCCCTTCTAAGCCAGGCTGAGTGCAACAGAGGCCACTGAGAAGTTAAGGGTTCACTTGGGTACTGATGGGAGAATGCTTCATGAGACCTCAGGAGCATTTTGAAAGTTACAGTTGGCAAAGAAGAGACTGTGATCAACCTTGTCTTGGTTTGCCTTGTGATGAAGGAAATTTAATCAGGCTGTACTGTCTTAACAAGTGCAAGACCTGTTTTATAAGAAGTGTATGTGGTATTTTATGGATTGATGTGATAATGCATGTCTTAGCTCAGATTGCTCCAATGGAGTACCATAGGCTTATAAGCAACAGAAATTTATTTCTCTCAAGTCTGGAACTTGGATGTCTGAGATCAGAATGCCAGCATGGTTATGTTCTAGTGAGAGCCCTCTTCTGGGTTGCAAACTACTGACTTCTCATTGTATCCTCATAGGGCAGAGAGCACAGCAGATGCAGGAAACTCTCTAGTGCCTTATAAAGGCACTAATTCCATTCATGAGGGCTTCATCCTCATGATGTCATCTGCTCCTAATTACCTCCTAATACTATCACATTGGGGAACAGGGTTTCAACATATGAACTCTGTGGGAATACCTTATCCAAAACAGAGCATGTGAAGAGAAGAAATTTCTACACGAAGTAAAACTCTGATTCAATGGGTATATTAAAAAGCAGGTTTTTAACCAATCAATTACCCCTAAATCTTATGTTCATTCAACAAATATTCATTAAGGCCTGCTATAGAGCAAGGAATATTCAGGCACTGGGAATATAGGTATGAACAGTCTGGGCCTACTTTCAAGGAGCTTAGAGACCAACTGAAAAAAAAAAAGACATCAACAGTGATAAGTGATAAGCAAAGGGGGTAGAGGGAGCACATAGAAGTTTCTAACTGAGATGAGTGTGAGGAATGGTCAAGGATAATTTCCCAAGGAAAAGAATGTGCATAGGTGTGAAATTGAGAAAGAACACATGATTTGTGGGGGAACTGAGGCAATGTCTAGGAGGAGTGGGGTGCAGATATCTGTGAGCAAAAAGGGTGAGAAAACAGAGTACAGGGCTCATGGACACAATATTCCCAAGGGTGTTGAGTTTGCTCTTTGATGACAAAGGTCGGGGAGAGGGCGCTGCTGAAAGATTTTAAGGAAGAGTAATAGTAACATTATATGATATCCATTCTCAAAAAATAATCTTGGCCATGACTTGGATAAAAAAAATGGAGAAGAAGAAGTCTGGGGTTGTACAATGTCTGGTTAAAAACCATCAGGATCATCCTTGTGAGCAACACCAACACCATGGCCTTCAGTAAGATAGTGTAAGTAAACAACTTCAAAAGACTCAAAAATCCCACAAATGAATCCCTTTTATTATTCATAACAACAGTTGGAAATTGGTGCAATGAAAATTGCCCTTTGTTGTTGAGTCATTTCCTGAGTGAGGACCTGGGGTGCAGGGCGCTGTTGATACCTTTACATGGGGCTGCTGCCCTCCGCCTCTCTGATGATGAGAACTCCTCCCTGAGAAGCCTCTTAAGTACACAGCCTTAGCTCCATATCTAGTTGTGGCCCATATCAACTTTTTCATGGGAACTGGGAATTATCTAACCGATAGCACTGCTCCCTGGGTGTCCTGGAGCATCACAAGGATTTACGACTCAAACCCAAGAGACTACTATCAAGCCCACTGAGCATTTCAACATGAGAAAGTTGTTAGCCAGGTTCTCCAACTCACATTTCAACATGAGAAAGGAAAGTTGTTAGCCAGGTTCTCCTTGCTGAGTGGAGGGAGGAGGAGAAATGGTAATAAAAAAAAAAAAAAAATCAAATTCCACAATGGAATTCAGCCTATCAAAATGACTGCATGAAATAAGAGTCAAGGAAAGGTCTGATAAAGGGTTGGCATTCTGAATTGATTTGGAAAAATTGCCTGGATGCCAGGGTGCCTTGAGTTTTTGATGCCAGGATACTCCTGCAAGGTCCACTTCCTCGGACAGGGTTGCTTGTATTAAGAAGCATAACTTGTGAGTCCATCTGGTATCCTTCCTGATATTGTAACAAAATCACAGATTCCAACTTCAAGTTTGTGTTGCCTATATAGCAAAAATCAAGGCCAATTTTGAGGATGTACTGAAAGGTAAGCCTCTCAGTGACTACAGAGAAATAGTGACAGCCTAGATCATTCCATTGTTAATTTAATCTCTCAATGGTGAAGAGAGAAAAGGACCATAACAATGGTAGAACTATGGTCTGTACTGAAAATGCCTGGGAGCCCTGAATGGCAGCCATGTCCACAGCTTCCCCCAGGAAATCAACCCACACTATTGCTTCAACAGGCAGGCTGTGCTCTGTATCATGTGATCCCTGATATCCTAATCTAAAGGAATGAGTAAAAGGCTGGCCGCCAGCCATTCAGTCTTCCATTAGAAGACAGAAAGAAAGTAATTCAGATAGCAGAGTGGCCCTGGAGCCAAAAGAAATATAAAGAGAAGACAGGAAACAGAAGCCACAATGCAGCAGAGGCTATGAACAGAGCAGACAAATGAGCATCTTAGTGTAGAGCAGAAGAGCCTGTGGAGAAGTAGAAAATTCACAGCAGAAGCAAGAAGCACCAAGAAACAACCAAGTCAAGAGCAGGAATGATAGACCATCTGGACAAAGGCCATGCCCCTTGAACAGAGACCACCACGAAGCTTGTGGGCGGGGCTTCCCTGTGCAATCTTACTTCCTTGTTAATCCTCCCAATAAACCTCCATCATTAGAGGTAAATCCAGTATGTCTCTGTCACTAGTAGTCTAGAGAGCTTAATTTAACACACAGTATCTAATCCAGTTTTCATGTTCCCTTTAATGGTTTCCCATTGCACTAAAAAAGAAAAATCTAACTCCTTAGCATGATCTATAAGACCCTCCACAACTTCATGCCCACCCCCCCACCTCACCTTACAGCTATCAATCTAACATTCTCCAACATTCTAAACCTCTGCACTATCTAAGCAACCACACACCTTTGCCTGCCTAGCAGCTAGAACAGAATAGAAAGTGCCTGGATAAACACACACACACACACACACACACACACACACACACACACGAATTAGCTCTTCAAAGAACTAATTTTCTTTGTATTTTCTGTCTTCTAAGGAAAGTGTCTGTCTCCCAGCCTATATGGATTTCATTTAAGGAGTAAGAGAAGTATTTGAAAATTAATTTTTCTAAGAGCACTTGTTATTGAACTGAAATAATATCCTGTGGAATTTCACACTCTTAGATGAGTCTGCCAGGGGGTGGGTGGCTCAGCCTTCCGTGTTAAGTAGCCTTAGAGCAAACATAGAGATTTGGCCTCCCCCTCCCCAGTAAGCAGTTCCCTCGGTGAGGAAAGGGTCACTTCGGCAAATAGAACCCCATGCTTGTTCTAAAGCGTTTTCTCTTTGTAAATATAAAAATGCACACGAAAACTCCATGAAGCGTGTTTTATCCCCCACCCTCAAAATTACGCTGCTCCTTGGTATGTGCACCTTAGCCCAGAGATTATTCCTGTGACCTTTAAAACAGCAAGATATTATCAGCATTGAAGGCAGCTTAATGAACATGGGAAGCTCCACTACCTCAGACTCACTTGTTTTGCCTCCAACGTCTGGGCCCTGGTTACAGTCTCTGGATGGTTGGTCTTGACCCAAGAACATTTCCATTATTTCTTAAGCAAATAGTGATAAGAAGACATGAGGACACACATGCAGCAAGTACTCCCTTGCCTTCATGCTCCAGTGCTCTTGAAAGTAGTCCTCAGCACTGAGCCATGCCCAGCTGATGGTCACAAAATTCCTGGCCGAGTCCCTCAAGGTGTGGTCAGCTAACCACTCTCCATCCCTGGGGCTTGTTAAATGCAGACTGCCTGACCCACCTCAGGCATACAGAATAAGAACCTCTGTGATCAGCGCAGGACTGTGTTTTATCAAGCTTCCCAGTGAAACTTTGAGAATCATACTAAGGAAGCCCCCCTGCTGATCCATACATGGCTCCAGGAAGGAGTGTTTTTAAAATAAAAGATGCAATTTATGGGGCGCCTGGGTGGCTCAGTCGGTTAAGCAACTGCCTTCGGCTCAGGTCATGATCCCGGAGACCTGGGATCGAGTCCCACATTGGGCTTCCTGCTCGGCGGGAAGCCTGCTTCTCCCTCTCTCAGTCCCTCTGCTGTGTTCCCTCTCTGGCTGTGTTTCTCTCTGTCAAATAAATAAAATTTTTAAAAACAAAATAAAATAAAATAAAAGATGCAATTTAAAGGCCCTTAGAAGGGAAAGCAGGAAGACTGAGAAGACCAACAGGCAAGGAGAAACAAGAAAGGAAGAAAGAGGGGAAAGAGGTAGAAATGAAGAGAGTGATATAATCTGATCTCATATTGTGGGGGCACCAACCCTAGAAGTTCTGGAAGATTCCTTCCTCTCCTCCATTCTGGTCCAACTCAGTCTGCAGGGTCGCTTATGAAAAGCTTGCCTTTGGGGAATTTCCTCTAAAATACAGTTGCTGGTGTGGCACACGGACTGCTCACCCGCCTCAGTTGGTCTGACAGAGGTGCACCTTGAGAAGCCACACCATGGCTAAACTCCCAGTGTTCTTTCCCAGGTTTGGTACTTCTAGGACTGAAAAGCCAGGACCTAATAGAGCCAGTGGTTGACCATACCTTGTATCTACCCTTTAACCAGCACAGAAATATAAGCAGACAAGGGGCGATAGCATATCCAACTCAATACCACCATTTTAGTTGCCATATAAATATAATTTCTTGTCTTCCTTCTTCCTCCCTCCCCCGACTCAGTCGCACCATGGGCATAAGCATTTCTCTCCCCTTGTATATTTCTATTTGCACATATGGTTCAGATGACAGCCTACTGATAGCAGTTTCATATTACAGACTCACAGAATGAGAAAATACCCTAGCTGGCAGCCGGCACCCACCGTACATCCTTGTTACACAGTCGACTATTTACTTTCATCAGCACTCACCTGAGTGGTGGTCTTTGTTGATCTTTTTTTGCAGTTGCTTATGGCCACGCAGCCCTGAACTGTGCCATTTATGCAGAATTTTAGTTTACTGCATTGAGAACAAACAAAACTGCTGCTCTTTCTGCTGACTTAGCCTTAGGAGGTGTTGAGATACGCTCAGAAGCAAGAGGGAACTGGAGCCATTGGTTTAATAAAAACAACTGAGAATCACCAATGGGTCCAAATTCCATTTAACTGAGGACATTTGCATCTGATCTATGATGACCTAGAATAACACAGATCTGTGGGTTTTGATTGCTGTCTTCCAAATGATGCCAGAAAAAAACCCAAAAAACAAAACCAAATAAACAAAAAAACCCTGCTGCCTTGATGAATCACAAATCTCAATGACACTCAGCACACCTGGGCTATTATTAAAGATTAGCTCATAAACACAGCAATAGCCACTGGCCACAATATCTAAGTGATTCTCTTGTAAAGAGAATAAATTTATCTTTCCCTTTTCGTTATTTTTTGTTTTGCTTCCTTAATTCACACAAAAAAACAGTTATTATGAGCTATCAAGGAAGAAATGGAAATTCAGGATTATTGCTCTATAAATTGCTCTATAAAACTACCTTTGCATATTGAATTGTTACTGACGTGTTCTGTTTTGTAAAACTGACCTAAGTACCCAGATCAATGTTTCCTATTTATAAAACACTCTCAGTAAATCTCAAAATGTCCATCAAACTTTTGGGCATGCTGCTTTTAGTCAGCCGCCTTAGAAACATGCAACTTCACCCCAACACTTCATCAGGCAACAAAAGCTAGAGATGGGGCAGAAACATTCAGAAAAGTCCTCCTGAGGACAATCACAGATGCTGGCACTCTGTTGATTAACATCTGGATCACCTTAAGGGTGTTTGTGAACCAGCAGGAAATAAATTTCTGGAGAAGGCCACGGACTTGAGGATGGTTGTTTTAGTATTTAATAATAAATGGTTTCCAGTTGATAGGAAAATATTGAAATGTGACTTATATATACAAAGCTGATTCAAATTTGATAAACATGTCCCCAAAGGAAATTACTGGGTTTATTAAAAGCCTAGGGAGACTGAACAGAATTGCAATAGTCTTGTCCTCTAGTCCTGCTGAGGTGGAGAAACCATTCCCCAATCTACCTTGCAACCGACCAAGGAGGAAGGTCAATAATAAGGAAAGAGCAGGGCTCTCCTTGGTCTGAGTTAAAAATGGCTATGAACTGCCGAGATACCCCGTCCAAGTCGTCATCCACAAAGTAAGTGTCGCTGCCTTGCTGGCAAAATGTGATGTGTTGATGACTGTTATATTATATCTAAAATCCCATTTATTAGTAATAGAAAAGTTCAGTTAAGAGTTTTGCCTTATGTCTCCTGGTGCTTGATAGAGCGTTGTGTGATATTGCCAATTTTCGCTTCAGGCGTATTCACATGCAACAGTGAAGACTTCACAAGAATTTGCACATTTGATCCAGGGTGAAATTATGCCATTTTCATAGCAAATCAACTCTTCTTTGGCAGCAAAATGATAGGTACTTTTGCACCCAGAGAAATGCCTTTGTTTTCAAGGAATTTGAAAAAATAAAAAAAATACAAAGTTCTTTGTCTACATGGATTGTAATCCAGTCATTCTCAGCAGTGGCCCAGCAGGTAAGAATCCTGTTGTCCTGCTTTCTGACCTGGAGCACATTCCTTAACCTTTCTTCTGAAAGAAAGCGAGAAAGAAAAAAAGAAAGAAAAAAAGAAAGAAAGAAAGAAAGAAAGAAAGAGAGGGAGGGAGGGAGGGAGGGAGGGAGGGAGGAAGGAAGGAAGGAAGGAAGGGAGAAAGAAAGGAAGAAAAGTGGGGGTCACATGTAATCTTTCTTTCCCATGCATCACAAGGCTGTTCTGGGACACCTTCATATCTCTAATGTTGTACAACAGTGTCTACAAAAGGGCGAATTGCTGTGGATATAACATGTGAAATGTCACCTTAACGCGCTCTCCTTTTAGTGATGTTGGAAACAGCAGGAATTTATTCATGCAGCCCTACTGATTTGCAGACTGGGAGTAAATCCTAGGCCTTTTGCAGCGGTTACCAAGAGCCCCCCTTCAGTAGGCATGATCTACTGCATCACATTAAAGTGGTGGATTGAGGAGTGAGCCCGCTGAGCCATTCTGAACACACCTAGCCAGGTTGCAATTTATATTCAGGCAGAGCTGTGAGTGGCTTCCAGAGGAAGAGAGAAAACAGTTCTCTCAAAATTTTCGACCAGGAACAGAAACCAAATTCTGCTTTGTCACTGCTGTTTAGAACAACAACAACAACAACAGATTCTTTTTTCATTGCAGGAAGAAATTAACAGATAAGTTTTTCTCTTCTCTTTCTCCAGTGTTGCTTTCTAAGATTGCTAAGGAGTTCCCTTGGCTCCTTATGTGACTTTTCATTTCAACAGTGCATAGATCCTTTCCCTAAATTCTGTGTTGGGGACACAGTCTATGACTCTTGCTTGCTGAGCTTAGTCTGGAATTACTCAGCTTCGCTTTGGGGAACATGTTCTGTAGAGTCCTGCTTTGCTACTACAGGCCAAGCTGAAGGGAAATTGGAGAAGGAAAGATTGATTCTTGTGGTATTCAGTGGTCACCAGCCATTTCATCTTTATTCAGTAAATATAGGATTTTAACCTGAAGCTTTAGAAAATACAGTGGGTGAAACAGGAAAATGGCAGTTTGGGTCAAATTTAGTGTTGGGTGGTCAAACAGTCTATTTTATTATTGAGTTACATATATATACATAAATATATACATACATATATATATATACACACACATGCTACTTGACCCCACTAAATTACATATATAAATACACGTAATGTATTTATAATAAATATAAATTGCATGCGTGTGTATGTGTATATATATGTGTGTGTAAATATATATGTATATAAAAATATAATATTACTTGACTCCATTCAATTATTTTTCAATGATAATAGTAGTTTCCTGGTTTTCTCTGGAAGCAAATTCATCTAAGATATATTTTACTGACAATATTTTGTCTAGCATTGCTGCCTTTCCAAGAACATATTTGAGGCATTAAATGCCATTCTGTGTAAAATGTGGAGGGTAACAACTTTCTTAAACTTATTAATTTTAATACCTATTTTATTTTTATTATTCATTTATTAGAAGATTTTATTTATTTGACAGAGAGAAACACAGCCAGAGAGGGAACACAAGCAGGGGGAGTGAGAGAGGGAGAAGCAGGCAGCCCGACGTGGGGCTCGATCTCAGGTCTCCAGGATCATGACCTGAGCCGAAGGCAGTCGCTCAACCAACTGAGCCACCCAGGCGCCCCTAATACCTATTTTAAAATAACTTTTTAACATATAAAATTAAGAAGGATGAATAACTGTCATATCATTTCAAGCATGTGATTGCATACACACAGTTTACCCCAGCAAAATATAGCACAAAGTGCAATAGCTCTTATAAAAATTAACTGTGTAGAAGTACCGGAAATTGCAGCTTGTTGGGTTGTGACACCATGATGTTTGTGGCTTCAGGGCCCTGCTGCCTTCGGATTCTAGCATAATTTGCTCTGACCTCCATCAGTTGCTTTAATTCTGTTAAAAAGATTATTTTGAGAAACATGTCAATGTATTTATAGAAAGTAATTAAAAGTCCAAGACGTTGAAAACTCAAAGATCCCTCAGAAATCCTTGACTCGCACACTGGACTCTCTCATTACACACTTGACTTGTTTACCACATCAGCTATGTGTTAACATTCTTTGGATTTCTACAGAATGGCAGTGCTGGAGAGGGCTTCCTTCCAGGCTTTGTACAAAGCCTGAATTGGAGGCTAACCTGGGAGTGGTCTAGGAATTGAACCCAGTGAAAAGACGATAAACACAGTCATGTGAACAGTGTTCTAATTCGATGACAAATGGTATAAAGCACTCTTTTAATTTGGGGGGGCGGTTTGTGTGAAAGAAACCATTCTAATAGCATCTGATTTGTTTTGCCAAAACAAATCCATTTTTCAAAACTCCAGTGTGATCCTTTGATGACTTTCACATGCTAAATGTTTGTACACTATAGTACATAAAATCTGTTTTTATTCGGTGGTTAGTTTTGAAATTCCCAGACTGCCTTATTTTCTATCACATAGTTAAGCCAGTAGGTCACAGCAAAACTTTGAGTGGAACGATTATTTAAGTGTCCCTTTGTAAATAAACACACAAATGTGTATGCGTGTGTGTGTGCCCACGTGCACAAGGGCTAGTACCATTTCTCTCTTCTTTCTTAAAACATCCTGAATATTTAGATTTCTAATTAATGATTATTTCTAACTTAATTTTTCAGGAAAAACAATAAATGGCAACTCATATACTGAAATAAATTTCTAAAGAACAACTTACTTAAACTTTTCTATCAGTCACATTTCCTAGAATACATATCACCCACGGAAAAGAACTTAGACAACTGGGGAAAAAAACACTAAGCTTTTCACCAGGAAGGTAACATGGGAACCTACTTCCAGGGGAAAGAATCGACTTTCACATTGTAGTAATCCACATGGTCCCAGAACTGAAGATGTAAAATAAATGTCTACACAGCCTTGTCCTTTGACCACAAAGCCAACATGGAGGAAAATGGTAGGAAAAAGTAACATTTGCATTTCTTATTTTCTCTCTCTCCTTCAATTTTTCTTGGTAACGAGCTTGCTTCTGGCAAGAGGGCCTACATTTCTTTCTGTGTTTTGGATATCCTTTTGGCCAGTTGCCTAAAGCAAACTTAGCTTTATTTATCAGACAGGCCCAATGACAATAATGCAGCCAGGAGGATAGGGGCCAGGCAACAGAAGATCATCCCAAGAGTATAAAAGATTAAGCATAAACAATGAAGAAACTGGGAATGTACCTCCTACTGTACCTCTTGTTTTTTTTTTGTTGTTTTTTTTTTTGTACCTCTTGTTTGTTTACTATTCAGTTGTACTATAATATTTCAAGTGTGTTCATATACCTAATTAAATTGAAAACTCTTTTGGGGAAGGAACCTTGGCTTATATTTCTTTTATAGGGCTACATCGTTTGGGAACACAGAAGACTGTCAGCTAATACTCACTAATGATAAGAACCCCCAAATCAGTGTGTCCCTCTAAGAACAATGAGGGTCACCAACAGCTGGGGTGAGGGGTAATGGTGAGTGATGGGGACAACAGCCTACAAAGGATACAAAGATTAGAGCCTCTTCCGTGATGTCGGATGGCTCTGGAAGAGCAGCTGTGGCATTCCTCACTGCAGTGCTAGACATCCCAATAACTCCTTGTTTTCCAGCATTTCAGTCTTTATTTCCTATACTTTCATTCTGGGCTAAATGTAAAGATATGATTGCAGCTGTTTTACAAGGTTCCGGTTCCTGTACCTTATATATAACACAGTAGTAGCAATTTTATGGTGACTTTTAAAAAACGATAATCTATCATTTGTTCTTTTAGGGATCCCTGGTGATTCACTGACTAATCTTTTGATTTCCTTTAAAGTGATAACACGTTCTTCAGAATTCCTGAAAATTATGTCTTCATTCATGTATACCTACCCCCAGAAAGGGGCTTTAGTTTTTTAATTTTATTTTTTTAGGATTTTATTTATTTATTTGACAGAGAGAGAGAGATCACAAGTAGGCAGAGAGGCAGGCAGAGAGAGAGGAGGAAGCAGGCTCCCTGCTGAGCAGAGAGCCCAATGCGGGTCTCGATCCCAGGACCCTGAGATCATGACCTGAGCCTAAGGCAGAGGCTTAACCCCCCCGAGCCACCCAGGTGCCCAGAAAGGGGCTTTAAATTCCTGAGGCAAACAGGATAAAGGACAAGAATTGTTTTAATAACAAATAGATGTTCTCTTCCATTTCTATCACTTCTAAAAGAAAATTAGTAAAGAATAGATAACATAATAAAATAAGCATATACATTTTTATTATTTAAAAAAAGAAATCTGCAGGGACACCTGGGTGGCTTGGTCAGTTAAGCATCTGACTTTGGCTAAGGTCATAATTTCAGAGTGCCTTGGATCAAGCCCCCTTTTGGGCTCCCTGCTCAGCTTGGACTCTACTTGTCCCTCTCTCTCTGCCCCTCCTCCCCTGCTCATGCTCTCTCTCTCTCTCTCTCAAATAAAAATCTTAAAAAAAAGAAATCTGCAAACTGTATAATTGCTATTAATAAACCATTAGGTTTTAAATAACTTGAAAGTAGGAAGTCAACAGAGCCTCCCTTCCCCAGGGCTCATGCTAACGGAATACCTTCAAATGAGGCCATTTAGAATCTGTGAAAATAAGCCCCTTGGATAAGGCTCAAGACTAACAAAACTTTGAATTCCTGAGTGCAAACAATGTCAACAGTGAGTTTCCAGCACAGAAGTATATAAATTTAACTTTAGTAACATCAAGTAGAAAAGTATGGCAGAAGATAATTCATAAAAAGCATCACAATGGGATATAAAATTCAGAAAGCAAGCTCTTTGAAGAGAAGATTGAATTTTTAATTCTTCAAAAACTTGACAGAAAAGAGACTGTCCCCCACACCTTTTTGGGTTATAAAGCCATGTCCCCTGGACACACAGATGACCATGTCTCGCTCTATGTCGTCCCACGAGTGAATTGGTTCTCCATCAGGTGTGTACAGTGTTCTGGCTGGGCAGGCCATTTTAAGACGAGAGGAGCAGTCATCCAGCAGCTGAAACACAAAGGGACTGATGTATTGGAATGTAAAATGTCACAACAATAATTAAATCTTAAAGAATCATTTCCTTTAAGAGAACTATTATCTCAGGTTGAATATTTATTTTATTTGTGTTTTTTAGAAACAGGTATAGACGGAAATGGGAAGAAGAGAATTTCCCCAAAGTGCTTTAACAATGAAGAACTTTCATGCTCTTAGTGGATTTTTCCTTGGAGTTCTATTTTCTTGTGGAAGAAGGCATCTTGCTGTTTAAAAAATGCCTAAATATGAAAGACCCTGGCTTGAGAATCTAAATTAGTCAGAAGAGCAGAAAGTAATTTTTTTTCAACAAGCAAGGAACCTGAAGGACGAAAGCACTGACCGAGAGGTGGGGAGACCTGGGCCTCCGGCCTCTGCCTGACCTCAGACTAGTCAGGCAAGTTCTCTATGAGAAGAGTCTCTTCAACTATATGAAAGTTTTGATATATAACCTCTTTGATTCCATGATTAGAATGTCTTTTTTATTCTTTTTAATTTGGAAATTTAAAAAACTATCTGTAAGAGCCTTATTCATTTTTTTTCAATTTTCCTTAAAATATTCATAAAAATATTTGGGGCACCTGGGTGGCTCAGTTGGTTAAGCAACTGCTTTCAGCTCAGGTCATGATCTTGGAATCCCGGGATCGAGCCCCACATTGGACTCCCTGCTCAGCTGGAAGCCTGCTTCTCCCTCTCTCACTCCCCCTGCTTGTGTTCCCTCTCTAGCTGTGTTTCTCTCTGTCAAACAAAAAATTAAAATCTTTAAAAAACTATTCATAAATATACATGTACAGATTCAAAGTGTCAATGATACTAGAAAGATGAGCCAACATGTTGCCATTACCCTTAAGGGCAGTTCCATGAACATGTGAATAAGACTTTAAGACAGAATAATAAAACCCAGGAGGAGGAAAATTAGAGGTTTCTACACACTTGCCTGTATGACTTTTTCCTCCCATATATGCCAAACACCCATTCCTCCAAAATGCAGGAACCAGGTCCACCAAAACTCCAAAGATAGATCTATTTAAGGGCTACAACTCATGACAATGAGGCCTGGCAGGGGGCAGAATTGGGCACATAATGACACCTTGCATATGGAAAATGAATCAATAATGTGAAGCAAGATAAGACAGTGATGAGATGATGCAATCCGAGAGTGCAGATTTCACCCACTACTTTGGGCAAGGTATGAGTGAACTGAATTGAATAAGAATTGAAAGTACCCAAGAATACATTCCTTTCTGCAGACTGTCAGAGAAGAGCAGTGGGAGAGTGGTCTTGGACGCAGTCCCAGCCATTCTGCTAGGTAATGGTCAGCAGCAGCCTGACTCCACCTGTGCATGTGAACCAGCCTGGGGACTTGAGATCCCGCAGAGGATCCTGACAGCTCCCAAGTCAAAATTTAGGGCAACCAAAGAGAACTGATCTATCCTGTCCATCTTCTGTCAAAAGATCTCTCCTTGTATAAGGAGGTATAGATATAAAATTGACAACAGTAACAATAGGAGGCTTGTGAAAGTATTCTACAATATAAAAAGCTATACATTTTACACTGTCCTCAAGGTGAAGAGTCAGTAAAATATTTATAGCAGGAATACATTTTAGAGAATATCCGTATTGGATTATCCCAAAATCCAACAAAATATGACTTCTGCAAACACATACATGCATGCGCGCGCACACACACACACACGTGTGCAATCATGCACAATAATGAGAGTACAGCAGTTTAAAGAAAAGAAGTATCACTGAGATATGGGCAGACATGATGATGATGATAGTGAGGATGAAGAGGAGAATGGTAACAATAACAGCAGTTAACATTTATTGACACATTTCTATGGGACAGAAACTTTTCTAAAAGTTTCCAAGGACAACCCGATTTCATTCTCTGGAAAGAATTATTATCTCCATTTTATCAATGACAAAATTGGAGAACAGAGATTAAATATCTTAATCCAGGTCACACAGCTAGCAAGAGGGTTTCAAACTGGGATGAATAGAGAGCTAACTGAAAAGAGGACAGAAGGTAAGGAAATAAAAGACTCAGTAATAGAATTAAAATCTGTCTTGAAAGCAGAAAAAGAGCAGTCTGAATATTGTAGAAAATCAAATCAGTATTAGGGAGGACTAAGTTGAGAAAATCTCATAGGATATAGAGAAAGCATAAGACATAAATTTTATGAGAGAAAAATTAAACATCTGGAATGTCAAAGCATCAGATATTAAACCCACACATTATTGGTGTTACTGGAAAGGAATTCAGAATAAATTAAACTTAAGCAACTATCAAAAAAAATTGAAGGAAACTTTCCTGTCCCAACAAAGACCCATGTCTTCAGATCAAATAGGCTAACTCAGGACAAGGCAAAGTTAATGAAAAAATGACTAACACTTAAATACAATTTGAGTTGAAAAGTATAAATTGCAGACATGGGGGAAAAATTCAGTTATATTTAGACCTTTTTTTCTGCAAAAATGAATGCCAAAGAAAATGGAATAAACTATGAAGTTTTTAGGAGAAAAGGTTTTAACATAAGAATTCTGTATCCAGCTGAATTTTTACTTTTGATTACAGGGAACAAAAGATATCCTCATGTATACAAAAGCTCAGAAAGCATATCACCCACAGACCCATTTCAGATTATTAAGGAATGACTGAAATTCCATCATTATGGGAAAATCATATGAAATAGCTAATAAACAGTGAGATCACTACGACATGATATAATTGCTACAAAAAAGGGTCAGAAAATAAATGAATTAACAATTTTAAAGTCTTCATAGAGAAAACAATAAAGTAAAAATGCAAAGCATCATCAAAAAGGGATATGGGCAAGAAAAAAAAAACAAAGCGTTCCAACTTTCTAGTTATTAATGAGGTTAAAAATGCTGGGGGGGTTTTTGTTGTTGTTTTCTTTTGTTAAGAACATTTATTTTTGTGATTATAACCAATACAATAAACCTAAAATCAGAATAAGAGAAATAGTTCATTTATAGGAATAAAAAAAATCATCACATGAACTTAATATGATTTTATTCTTAGAGAATTTATGTGAATCAAATAAAATATTAATAACAAGAGGGCTCCCGGCCTGGTGGGAAGCCTGCTTCTCCCTCTCTCACTCCCCCTGCTTGTGTTCCCTCTCTAGCTGTGTTTCTTTTTGTCAAATAAATGAAATCTTTAAAAAATATCAATAACAAGAGAAAAATGTTTAATAAAGTGGCCAAGCACAAAATAAATTATAAAATATTGATAGGTTTCTTGGTTCACAAAAATAGGCATTTAGAAAATAGATAGGGGGAAATCCATCCTAACAGCAAAACCAATTAGGAATGACAATCATTTTAAAATGTGAGATGCCAGGTTCCTGGGTGGCTCAGTTGGTTAAGGGTCTGACTCTTGATTCCAGCTCAGGTCATGATCTCAGGATCTTGAGATCAAGCCCCACGTGGAGCTCCCCCACTCAGCGAGGAGCAGTCTGCTTGAGAATCTCTCTCCCTCTGCCCCTGCTCTACCCACCCCCCCATGCACTCTCTCTCTTTCTCTTTCTCTAAAATAAATAAATCTTTTTTAAAAATTACGAAAGTTTACTGAAGGGCAAAAAGAGGCATATATATGTATTCATACACCCAAACACACACACTCTCACACACACACACACACACACACACACACACACACAATGCCGCAGAATTCAGTCTGGCTGCAAAGATTGAATATCATAAAAGGTGTTGATTTTTATGAAATTAATTAATAGCCTAATACAATGACAGTCAAAACACCTGCAGGATGATTTTTAGGTGTTGAAATGTAATTCCAAAGTTCATCTAGAAGCATCAACATGCAAGGATATTCAAGTAAAATCTGAAAACAAAGAACAATAGGCAATTTCTATTGGATAGTAAAATATAAAGCTATAATAATTCAAGAAGTATTAGATACATTAGATTTCTTAAGAGCAGAAGCTAATTAGGAATTTAGTATGATAGAACGTTTGTATTCCACTCAGCTGGGATTAGTCAGTAAGTAGAGCTGATATTATAATTTTAAGCCAACAAATAAAGGAGAGAAGTAGCTTCACTCAAATTTTACACTAGAAGAGAGTTTCACACAATTTAAAAAGTAAAAGAAAAAAACAAAATTATAAAAAATTTGAAGAAAACCTGGTGACTCTTTATATGACCCCAGGATAGTAAAAGACTATCAGAACATTTAAAAGCAAAGAACAAACTTTTAAAATATATTAATTTCTATGAATTAAAAAAAAACCATAGACAAAATGGCAAATTAGTTACAATAACTCTGATAAAATTACATGTAATAGGGCTTATTGCTTTAAAAAAAGAAAATTCATGTCAGTGTGAAAAATACATCCAATAGAAAAATAGCAAAGGATTTAATAGGAAATTCAGGGATGACTCATAAATGATAAATCAAGTCAAATCAAATGAAAATCACTTATAAAAGAAATTAAAGACATGTAAACTAAAGCATGCATATAACATTCTTTCCTGTCAAACCTGCAAATACATTTTTCTAAATGATTACATTTAGCATTGCTAACACCTGATATATACAACAGATAGGTAGAAACTCCCATTCACTATTGGCAATAGCTACCAAAATTCTCAAGCATGTTTACATAATTTGACCTAGCAGTCCTTCCAAGAAATTATTTTGGGGAAATAATCAGAAGATTAAATACATACAAAGGGATAATTATATTTTATATGTATTTTATATTAGATTATATATATCCTGTGGAAGAGGCTTTGACAGCAAAAAAATAGAAACAAACAAAATGGAAAACAATAGAAAACTGAATGAATGAATAATAATTTGTCCATTTGATAGAAGATTACCACCCTATTAAAAATAATTCTTGGGGGTGCCTGGGTGGCTCAGTTGGTTAAGCGACTGCCTTCGGCTCAGGTCATGATCCCGGAGACCCGGGATCAAGTCCCACATCGGGCTTCCTGCTCGGTGGGAAGCCTGCTTCTCCCTCTCTCACTCCCCCTGCCTGTGTTCCCTCTCTGGTTGTGTTTCTCTCTGTCAAATAAATAAAATCTTAAAAAAAAAAAAAAAATTCTTTTGGGGGCGCCTGGTGGCTCAGTTGGTTAAACGACTGCCTTCGGCTCAGGTCATGATCCTGGAGACCAGGGATTGAGCCCCGCATCGGGCTCCCTGCTCAGCGGGAAGCCTGCTTCTCCCTCTCTCACTCCCCCTGCTTGTGTTCCCTCTCTGGCTGTGTTTCTCACTGTCAAATAAATAAATAAAATCTTTAAAAATAAATAAAAATAATTCTTTTGTTAAAAAATGTCAAATATATGCGTGAAAAGTTACAATAGTTTGTTAGGTGAATAATACAGGTTGCAGAATTATATATACCATGTGATCTGCTATGATCATGATGGCAAAAAAAAATTGTAACTATATAGCAACCATAGAAACATATCCACTAACATTATAACTGGTGATTTGTGAATGGTGTAGAATTTTTATTTCCTTCTTGGTGCTTTTTCTCTTTCTGATTTTGATTCAATGACTACATGTTTTTATATAATTTGAAAATAAAGCAAATGTTATTCAAATAATCAAAAAATTCATAGTGATTACAACTGAGTTACATGGTTTTTCTTTGTGATTTCTCTAAATTTTCCATAATAATAATCGCTGTCTTAGTTTGCTCAAGCTGCCAAAATAAATATCATAGACTGGGCAGCTTGAACAACAGAAATTTATTGCTAACAGCTCTGGAAGCTGGGAAATCCAAGAGTAAGGTGGTGGCAGATGCAGTTTCCGGTGACAGCTCTCTTCCTGGGTCGTTGTTGTGTCCTTACGTGGTGGGGAAAGAGAGGGCTCTCATTTCCTCTTCTTACAAAGGCCACAAATTGGACAGATTAGGACTCCACCCTTGTGACCTCATTTAACCTTCAATGCCTCCTAAAAGCCTTATCTCTAAATACAGTCACCCTGGGGGTTATGGTTTCAGCATAAAAATTTGGAAATGGGCGACACAATTCAGTCCATAGACATTATTTTGCTTTTATGCTTTAAGACAACCAACAAGTTAACAACTGGGTTTCCATCTGGGTGGGGGCAATGGGGAACTGTCCTAAAATATGTATGGACAGGTCACTGGGGAAAACTCCCGCAGCTTGAAAAGATCCTACATAAAGGGACTTCTTACATTTTTCCCGACTCTACCACTAAAATGTCACTTTTTTATTTATTAAGATTATATGTACTATCTATAATTAGAAAAATGAAGTGTATTTAATAAAAAATATACTAAATGCAAAATGTGAATTAAATATATAGCTATTTCACTTGGTTTTCACAAAGATCTATTTACATGACACAAAGTTAATGAGTTCACAAAATTGTTTTAAAAATAAATGTGAAATAAGGCATGTTCAGTACAAAAAGGCTCTACAATATATAGTCAGCTTATGACCTTCAATGACATTCTTTTTCTTTTTAAAGATTTTTATTTATTTATTTGACAGAGAGAGAGATCACAGGTAGGCAGAGAGGCAGGCAGAGAGAGGAGGAAGCAGGCTCCCTGCTGAGCAGAGAACCCGATGCAGGGCTTGATCCCAGGACCCTGAGATCATGACCTGAGCCTAAGGCAGAGGCTTTAACCAGACACCCTCCAGTGACATTCTTAATTCCTAGTTTTTTACATGTTTCTAAACTTACCAGGTATCTTCTTTACAGTGGGTCATCTAAATTGCATGTTTATAATTTCTGCAATAACAAAAGCTCATAATAAAGGAACAATGTTCTGTCCACAATCTGTTTGGGGGGTTTAGTTTTCAGAGGCTCAGGATAGGGCACATGGCCGTCACCGAACGGCTGCAGACTTCCTGCCGGCCTGAGGTCCCTGCCGGGAGGAATCAGAAGGACCCGCTTCCCATGCTTTCGGCTTTCCCTTATGCATGGCTGAGAGAGAAAACATTGGTTGGGAGATTCTGTGGAATCAAAGAGATGTTGCAGGGATGGGAGAAGACAAACACTTCAGGACTGCAGAAGAGGGACTGGGCGACCATAAATCAGAGAAAGATGCCGGCCCTGAGAAACGCGCCACTAACCCTGGACAGGGAGCCGCCTTAGTGCACTGATGACAGATGAGCTTGTGCCCGTAGAGACGAGAGTTGCTCTAGCAGTGTTCAAAGAGTAGGTAGGAAGAATGTGGTTAAATCATCCAGAATAGCCACAGCAGTGAAAGAAGCAGAGAGGAAGTCTGCAGTAGAGGGGATTCAAATACCATCTGGGGGGTTTATTACAGAAAGTCGAGAGAAGCACTTTGAAATGTGTTCTGTTCCTCACTTCTCTGGTAAAAGTACCAGCCATTGAAACAGAGTTTCTTCAGAGCTGGTGGTGATAGCCAGACTCCCCAGTGAAATCTGAGTCCTACTCTTCCTGTTGTCTATTTGTTTCACACACAGTCCACTCTGCAGACATATTCTTTATAGCCTGATAGCCTGAAAGGAAACATTTCTAACTGATCACAAAGAATCTCATGCAAGTCTCCAAATATAAAAACAGACAGCATGGAAAAGAAAAGGATATATAACGGAAAGAACATTTTTTAAAAAATAAAGCAAAGGAAGAAACAATACGCAGAAACTTTCTAGACATTTTCTAAGTATCTTTCTACATACTGAGACCACATTAAGCTCTGTAACACATTGCTTGTAACATGCCATTACCTTATTCAGTGAAAGCTAGTGGCTCAAGCACTTTAATCTGGGATAGTGTAATGGACTGAACTTGTCCTTCCCAAAACCCACAGGCTGAAGCCCTAATCCCCTGATGTGCTTGTATTTGGAGAAAGGTCCCTTAAGGAGGTAATTAAGATTAAATGAGGTCATAAGGGTTGGGCACAAATATGACAGGGCTGAGGCCTTATTAGAAGAGGATGAGGCACTAGAGATGTCCCTCTCCGCACAGGCACAGCAGAAAGGCTCTGTGAGCACTCAAAGTGGTGACGTGTGGCCGTCCGCAGGCTGGAGAGTCCTTTCCAGAAACCAACCCTGCTGGCACCTTGATCTTGGACTTTGCAGCCTCTAGGACTATGAGAAGTAAATTTCCATTGTGTAAGCCACCCAGCCTGTAGTATTTTGTTATGCTAGCCCAAGTAGACTCATACAGATAGCCTGCAAGGTCCACTATGTGCGTCTAAATGATCTCTCCAGTAGTATGTATCTCTCTGTATTTCTGAGTCTCAGCACTATTTATGTCATATGATTTATGAATCCTAACAACCATACCTTTGTGTTCAGTGGCCCTCATCCTTATTAATGCTTTTTCTGAAGCATTAAGATATTGAGTCTTCCGCATTTCTCAAGTTTCATCAGCGGGCCTGATTGATTCCTCCGTGAAGCTTTCTCCTTCACTCCAGGTGAGCAGTGCTCCCCTCCTCTGAACTCTTACTGAACTTCCTGCCTACACCACTAATTTAACCTTTATCACGTACTGTTAGTACTTCTCTGAGAGGACTGTCAGATCCCTTAGCTCACACATTTTTCTTACAATTTGTATTCATCATTACAAAATATGGAACACAGAGAAAAATACACCAGAAAGAAATACCACCTTTATTAGCTCACTAGCAATCAGACCATCCAAAAAATACTTGCAAAAAATAAAATGCTTCGTCTTTTGCTCTAGATGTATGCATGTGTATATACAGACCCCGACTCCGCATGCTTTATGTTATGCTTCTTTCACTTAGTCTGGAACATCGATAATAGTCACTATTCTTTCCAAAGTTGATTTCAATTGAGTCATAATATTCTATCCTGTGTACTATAATTCACTTTACCACATTCCCAATGATGACTGTTTAAATTATTTCTAATACATCTGTGTTATAAATATCCTGTGATAAGTATTCTTACCAAACAATCTTTGTATAAATTCATTAAACTCTCCTGGGATAAAGTTCTAGAACTCTTCTGAGGTGCACCTCCTATTCTATACACCTTTATGAGCTTCCATGGACTCCTCCTGGTCAGTCTAATGCCCTATCTTGCCCTTCCCTCCAACCAACATCTCATTTTTATATGACTTCCTCTTGGCCCTGAAAAATTCTATGAAAACATTTCACAAAATAAAAAAAGCTAATTATTTGAGATATTACCACAAGACTTTTAAAAAGTCTACCGAAATCCATTTAGTAGTTTCCTGAAGTTTTTCTGTAAAGACAAAGGCAAAATGTCAAATTGTAGGGCTATATCCTTATTTGTTTGTTTGTTTGTTTGTTTGTTTATTAATTCATTTAGTTGGGATAGAGAGAGAGAATGAGAAAGAGAGGAGGTGCAAGCAGGGAGAGGAGATGAGGGAGAGGGACAAGCAGACATGAAGCTCCATCTCATGACCTGAGATCGTGACCTGAGCTGAAATCGAGAGTCAGAGGCTTAACCGATGGAACCATCCAGGCATTCCCAACTATATCCTTGATAATACAGAAATAAATGAACTGCTACTCATCATTTTCTTATTCAATTAAAGTGGAAAGTTTGCAACAGTTCCAGAACTCTGGGTAGTAAGAACATGATTAGGTTTTCTCTAAGAATACTGTTGTTTTCTCTACAGAAGACATATGTAGTGAATAATTCCTAATGGGGAAATAAATCGTGCTTTTGTGAATCGGTTTTTTTTTTTTTTTTAAGATTTATTTATTTGACAGAGAGAAACACAGCCAGAGAGGGAACACAAGCAGGGGGAGTGAGAGAGGGAGAAGGAGGCTTCCCGCCGAGCAGGGAGCCCGATGCGGGGCTCGATCCTGGGTCTCCAGGATCATGACCTGAGCAGAGGGCAGTCGCCCAACCAACTGAGCCACCCAGGTGCCCCATGTGAATCGGGTTTTAACCACAAACAGGAAAACTATTTACTCTTTTAAAGTTTAGATTTTCCTCTTTGGCTACAGTGGATTTAATTACCACTGATCCCTCCTGGCCAAGTTTCATATTCTGATTCACACACATGTCAGACAGCACTGAGCTCATTTAAGCATTATATCCACCTTCGAGGAAAGTAATATCCCCATTTTACAGATGAGAAAATGAGGTTTAGAGAGGCAAAATAATCTGCTGAACCTTATGATCTAGAAGTGCCAGAGCTGGGATTTGAGTCCGGGCAGAGGAAGCAATCTCCTTTCACAGCACATTTACCTCTGAAATGGTTTTGCCCCAGGCATAAGTGCCATCTTCGGGTCTGCCTCCATTGGGATAAACCCACACTCGTTTTGCCTTTGGTTGCTCATACAGGCTGCTCTGCCATAGTGCCATACGTGTAGTTTCAACTGGAGAGCTTCTCTTGGCTTGCAGGTCTTGAACCTCAGAAAGGTGCGCCTGGTAAGAAAAGCCCAGAGAATACAGGGGTTAGAGAACTGCTTGGCTAGTGTGTGTATGAAGAATGTGATGAAAACAGAAATATTTATAATTACAAATTCTATTTTTAAAATTTTAGGAAGTCACTGACTCTTCTATGCATCCCCCTTGCTTCCATGAGTCACCAAAGGCAATAATAACCATTAGAGTAATAATAATAAGGTACTTATTTTGGCAGAACACTTAACTTTCATTTATAATTTGGATAAATGAATGGAGATGTGTTTTTGGATTTCTGTGTGGTTTTTCTCCTACTGAGCAATTTCTCTGCATCTAACAAATGAGGTTTTGATTAGAATCACAACATCATTTTCTTTAACCAAGAAATGCTTAAGGGAATGTGCATGGCTGTTGTTTGAGGCCTCACTCTCTGTCTTTTAAAATACAGCAGCCACCCTTATACTTTGCCAGATTCCTGCCAGGAAGCTTTTCATCCTACTTCAAGCATGTCCTAGTTCAATGCTTTGCATTCATTCCCCGGTCAGTGATTTATCCTTCTCAGCTTGGCAAGAAGTCATATTTCTAGCAATGTCAATTTCTTTTTTCTAGTAACCTTGACTTGGGCACACGCCTAAGATTTAGACTAAACACATTTCATGATTTAGGAAACCCTATTAAATAAGAACATATCATTTTGATGAAAAACTTCACAAAGCAAAAAGTTTTCCCAGGTCTCCTTCCCCAATCCTCTCTCAACAGCTGACCTTTCTCTTCTCGACTTTTTTATGTCTGGCAATCCTGACTGATTAACCAATTGGACTGAAACTGCTTTTTGAATTCCTCACTCCTGAATGTCTCCATTGCAATTAGTATTTTGCTCCTTGCTCTTTCTACATATTGAGACATACCCTTAGGAGTGATGAGCAATGAAGCCATAAGGCTCAACTTGACTACACTTATTATAATTACCTTTGTACATATCCACTGGGCCTTTTTCTCTTCTTTGCTAAGGTCATAATTTCTGGTCTCCATTCAAACAAAACAGACTTTCATACGAGCCGGCTGTCTTTTAGATAACTACTCTCCAAATGCCAGCTCAATGCTTGGCATACACTTATGTGGTCATAACTGACCAGATGCTGAGGATATATTAATAGCATAATTTTAAAATTCAATACTATACTTTTAAAACCTTATTAAAGAGGCAGAGTCTTTAATGTCTGGAGTCCTGAAGAACGTACCTCTGTATGTCTTATGAGTTCCATGAGTTTAATTTCCTCTTGAGTCTGCTCAGTCCAGCCTCCCTCCACCACCACCGGCTGCACGGGGCTTTTGTTGGGAACAATGGTGGCTGGCTGACATGCTGCTACTCGCCGCCCTGGGGAAAGAAGTCCCTGGCAATGTTGTTTCTGAAGATGGGTTTTCAGATTTCAAATAAATTGGTTTGGCGTTCTATGCATAAATCATTCCACTTGGGAGCATAGGCTAAAATACTAAATATATCATAAAAGCAAAGATGCCTAAGGTAATAATATCTAACAATGCCTCTTCATATGGGAGCTTGAGGTTTCAAATAGCCAAGCTATGCATATTCACTGTACAGATGGAAAAGAAAGATAACATGCTAACTTCTACAGTGGCCCCAGCCTCCTCTGAACGATATGGTTCAGCGGTAATTTAGTCAAATAGAATCCATGACCTATATAGCCCATCATCTCTTCCAGTCATGGAACATATGTTTTGTTCTCTTCACTAATAATAAGCCTTTCCCCAACAATTAGCTTAGCAGCCTGGGGATTAACTACTTCTAAAATAATATTAACCCAAGAGACAGAAGGCCTTTTTTTCTATCTAATAATACCCACAAGCACGATTAGTTTCTGACACTTCTGCTGTGCCCTTTAGGTTGTTAAAAAGCTGTGGTAAGAGAAAATATTTATTGGAACACTGTACTCCAAAGAATAATAGGCATAATTTAATGAATGTGTTGATTTGAATGTATGCATTCTTTCAACTAGTCCACTTAAAAATCATAAAAGAGATTTAAAAATCATACTTTTGAAACTGTTTTCTTTTTCCATGTTGAAGATAAACTCACACTGAGTTGCACACTGATCTCTAAACTTCTTAAGTAACAAAAATGCTTTCTTTCGCATGTTGCTTCTAGAAACTTAGGTTGTACACCAGCCCTCAGTTAGGCATTGGGCTAGATGAGGCCGATCCAAATATGTTCAAGATTCAGTCCTTGTCTCAATTTTGGTGGGGAAGGCAGATGTCAAGGAAATGATTACACTAATAATCAATTGCAACTGTACTGCACCAGAGAAGAACAGGATCCCTACGGAGCATCCCCCGGGACCACCGCCCTAGTCTGACATGCCAGAAAAGCTTTCTTTGCGAAAGTAATGCTGAAGTGGATTAAAATAACAGATATACTCACATCAAGTTGAGTCCTAATTTTGTAGCCAAGGGAGTCTTAATATGCAGATTTTCAGACCATGACTACAAGCAGAACTCTTTAAAAAAACAATTTAGTATTTGCAGAGAATAAAGTGTTTGCACTCTTGTAAGCTTAAGTTTGTGGAAAGAGATCCAGCAATAAAAATAAATGGCAGCAATGAGTTTTCAGGGAAACCAGAATTCCACATAGCTAATAAGCATTCTATGCAAATTATGGATGTGGAGAAAACATAATTGAATCAGTCAGCCAACCAGTGGCAATGCCATTAGGTTATGTTCCTTGGAGACAACCACAGTGGTATGAGAAAAATACATAACACAAATTTACACAAATACAGTTTTTAGCCTACTCTATTCATAAAGAACAGATGACATTAATTTATGAAACATAAATATTTTATTTATAGTGCCTTTTGAGCACTAAAACTTTGCTCAACCAAAGAGAGCTCAGCAATAGTTTATCATTTACACTCTTAAGATTTGGATGTAGGAAAAGAGCAAAAACCATTATGCATTATTTGTTTTTTGTCAATTTGCTTCTAATGGTCTAAAAAAATGAATGCATTTGCACTATAATTTTCATAAAGAGACATAAATTCATCAAGAAAGGTTTTGGTTCAGGGAAAGATGTTCATAACTACTATTTATGTAGGTAAGAATACAAATTGAAGCCAAGCAAAAATGTATTGATTAAATTATTTTTATTTTCTTATTACATTCTCCATATATTGTATTTTAGTTCATAGGAGATTCGGGGAAAGTAACAATAATAGCTAACAATTAATGGGGAAAACTAGAGAACTTGAGCACTTTGCTGTTCTTTTCAAACTATAAACCTCACCCAGATGGCTTCCCTATCCCCCTTCCTTGATCAGAGGCCCACCCTGTTTCAGCATTATCTATGCTTGGGAGGGTAAGTCCACCTCATTTGAGGTTTTAGTTGGCAAATCCATTTAGCTCTCACACTAAATAAAATGCTCTAGCATCATCTTGATATGTAACAAATGTGATACTTGGGTCTAATCTGCCATTTCTTCATTTCACTGATCAGTTTTAAAGATCTTGAGTCAGAAAATGGAACGCCTTCTTAGTAACTAATAACTAAGTAAATAATAATATATTATTCTAATATATATTGAGTATTTATTATGTGCTGTGCATGCAGTAAATAATTGACATTTCTTACCTCATCATAAAACGCTACAAAATTATTACTAGTCTTGTGATTAATATTAGCAATGACCATACTTACAAATGAAATGTAAAATCATCTTATCACAATACTTTATATATGCTTAATAAATACTTGTTGCATTCACCAGTGGCTATAATAATAGAAAATAATCTACTTAGCCACTATTTATACTTCCCATACCTCCTCTTTCATCCACTCCCCAAGAAGCTCATCAGCCAACAGGAACCACTGTTAACTGGACTTTGACTTGTTCTTATTTATCTTCATAATCCCAACAACTAGAAAAGTTCTTTCTCAGAGGACGTAGGTATTTTATATGTATGTATTGAATTTACATTTAATAGCAGAAAATATAACAGTTTGTCAGTAGAGACAAGATTTATCTGAGCACTAAATTCTAAGGGAAATTTCATTATGGATTTCTCCATAATGGACACCATCTGACATCTATCAACAAGTGATATTGCAGATGATACCAACTGAACTTTAAATACTTTTTTTATAAATGCGTTTTTAATACTTAATTATAATAAAAGATGAAGACATGATATAAAATCAGAGTACGGTAAAGGCAACTCTGCCTGGTGTTATTTCTGTATGTTGCTTTTTATTGATTTAATTTGATACAGGAATAGACCTTAGAAAACTCAGTGGAATGAATGGTTGAAATTCCATTCATTCTTTAATTCAGTCACTCTCCAAGTATTCACAGCACAAATAAGAAAGTAGTAGAATTTAAAATTGAACATAGGGAAGATAGTCACATGATCATGTAATTAAATTAATGTAATAATGATTATCATAGGGGAAGTTAAAAGTGTGATAAACCCCATTATTCCTAACATGGAAAAGAGAAGGCTTTGAGGAAGAAATAACAAGTAAGCTGAAAACTATTTAATCAGTAGAAACAATACAAAAGGACAAGGCAAAGGAAACTAAATTGTGCCCAATTTCAGAGTTAAGAAAGCTCCTGATACATCTCGGGGACTGAAGAACAGTCCAACTGGCAGAATGGAGAAGACAAGGAAAGAGAGCAGCTTACACAGAGCTAGATCATGAAAGGCCAACATTGAAGAGTTTCATCTTGTCCTAAAGATAATAAGGAGCTTTGAAAGGTTTTATGCCTGGAGTACCATAATACCTTTGTATTTTTGCCTGATCACTCCAGCTTCAGAATGTCCATCATGCATAGAATAGAAACTACTGTCAAGACTGGAAGCAGGGAGTCAAGTCACAAAGCTGTTCTAGTAATCCAAGGAATGGATGACAACAGCTAGAATTTAGATGATACAGTTGGGGACGGAGACCGAATTCATTTGAGAAGGTAGGTCGGAAGCAACAAGACTTACTGATATTTGCCTGGAGAAAGTGAGAGAGAGGGAGATGCCAAGGATAACTCCCAGGTTTCTAAGATGGAACACTGGGGTGGATGGTGGTAGGGGCCACTGCTAGAAGAAATGAAGGAGATACTAGAGTGGTGATATGAAAACTTTAGTTTTGGACATGCCCAAGGAACATTCTGGTGAAAATATGTAGTAGTTAGAATAGCAGAGATTACCAGTCATGATAGATAGCTTCTCATGCAACCCAATAATTCTTTTGGAAAGAACTGAATAATAGTCATTTCACCCCAGATTTCCATCTGGTGCATTTACAACCAGTTGTGTTGCTTGTTGAAGGAAAATTCACATGCTTTGACAACAGACAGTGTGCATACTTAGGAGTTGAAGTCCTGTCACAGCAGTTACAGAGGCTGAAATGTATTCCTTTCATAATACACTGTTTCTCCCCAAAGAACCATCTGGTATCTCAAGCGCTTGGAATAGTATAAGGTCTGGAACCTAAGATTCTATGGCAAAGAGAAAGAAAGAACAAATACTGCCAATTGATCACTTTGACTATGAATAGCATATCTCATGCTGTCTAACATGAAGAAGCCCTTCTGAGATATTGATATTGACCTTTGAAAAATTCAGTACTTCCTCACTCAGATTATAAAATAAACAAACAGGGGCACCTGAGTGGCTCAGTTGATTAAAAGCCTCAGCCTTCCGCTCAGATCATGATCCAAGGGTCCTAAAATGCAGCATCAGGTTCCCTGCTCAGCAGGGAGTCTGCTTCTCCCTCTCCCTTTGCCTCTCCCCCGCTCCTCCTTTCTTTCTTTCCCTCTCTCTCTCTCTCAAATAAACTACAAAAAGACTCTATCCCTTTTCCTCTGCCCCTACCCTGTGAGCATGCTCTCTCTCTCAAATAAATAAATAAATAAATCTTAGAAAAACAAACAAACAAGCAAGCAAACAAAAACAACCCCCAAACTTCTTACCCAGCAATACCTAAGGAATAGACAGAAAGTTTTGTTTAAGGACTAATTCCAAAGCCCACAGAATGTTACTTCAGCAATGGTTTCAATCCCAAAATATGGATTAAATGATCCAGACACTCTCCTAATTTTAAAAAACTTACATATAATTCAAGTGGTAATCATTTTAATATAAAAGTTACAAATATAAAATCAGTATCTAAAGATGTATTATTAGGTTTTAGACTTGTTCAGTGACTTTTTGACACAACATTTACAGTACTCAGTTGAACATCTGGTATCTGAAAGTAGGAAAAACTTCCAGCAAATTGGGGTTACACTTAGAATTAAACATGCTGATACTTCATTTGATTCATACTGACCTTTTAACAGTCTCATTTTGTGTTTCATGGTGTCTAGATCAACCAAAATCTTGTCCTTTTTTAGCCAGTTCTGTTTTTCTAATTTTTCTGCTTTTTGCAAAGCTAGAAAAAAATACATGGTTTTTATCTTGCATTGTGTTATCAACAGTAATTTATCATGCAAGCCAATAATTTATAAAGAATTTTCTGCTCCAAGAAATAGATTCAATTAGAAATAAGTAATTAAAAGGTAAGGGTCATTAGAAGAAACCTCATTTGAAAGATGACGGGGCTTAAGGCATTTCTTTATGGAATGGAGAAGTGGGGTGGGGAGAATAACAGTGCTATTTTATTATATGGATTTACCATATGCAATAGCCATATTTCATTTTCCACTTCCACAAACTATTTGGAGGTGATGAAAGCCTGGCTTGGAACCATTCATTTTTTAAACATCCACCTACTGCCTAAAGGGTGCAATTCTTAAAAATGAAAATGTGCAGACAGGTCGTCTTCAGTGTGAATTAAACTCATTTGTTATTTTCTAATGTAGACCATTATTCTCAGTCTTATAGACCAAGGATCTCTTTATCAACTAAATTAGACATTTTTCCACGCAGAATACTCCATTCCAGTGAGAAAAAAACAGACAAATCTGCAAATATAGGAGTATAGCTATCCTTGTGCACATGTTAATTGATGGACCTCCTGTTCTTTGCATAAATGTGATGTTATTATGTTGGCATTATACACATTTAATGCTTTTCTTATGGTGATATAAAATTTATTTCCTCTCTCCTTTATACACTTGCTTGAAAGCAAGCAAAACCAAAAAAACTTACCCTTCGGAGATAGAAATGGTTCACCACAAGATACCCAGATGGCAATGGGATTTCTGAGGACAAGGGTGAGCAAAGTCTTATCTATACCCTCCAAACTATCCGATGTCACAGACTTTGGAAGCATTTTGGTTTTCACTTTCATTCTTGGGTTTTCTAAGAAACAAATGGCACATTAACCAATCCACAATGAATAATGAATAAATTTGCCTCCTGAATTTGTTTATTCAAACTATTTACTTTCTCATTAATGACTTGATTTAAACAGGTAATACCTAAACCAGATGCAAATACATTAATATGATCAGAAACTTCATAAGCAACCAAATAATTTAAACTAATTTGATGGTAAATATAGTTTTAAATTCTTTTCTTATGCTTTATTAGTTATGAAAGAAATCTGAGGTGGCTACTAAAATATCTACTCTGAAGAAGAAAAAATAAAGAGATAAGAAAGCCAAGGAAAGGAGGAAAAAATTATAGCAATATACTAAAGCCCAAGACAAAATGCTTCAGTGTCTTCATATTTTAAATGAATAATACTGTCTATCTCATTCTGCTGTTGGGAAGATCAAAAGAAAAAAAAAAGAAAGTGCTTAGAATAAATGGTGTTTGGTCTATTCAATTGGATGAGCATCCAAAAAATGCTAGGTAATATTTCCGTTGTTGAATGGACACGAAAGCTACACTTTTCATTCGCTAGAGTTAAAGCAGTTTGGGTTCTAAGCATTCTAGAGGCCCAAGCAAAAGAAAAAAAAAGGGGGGGGATTTCAAGATTCACATGGCCCACACAGAGAGAGAAGGACAGAAGACACAATTTTCCTGGTCCTGAGATCTGAGAGAAATTATTTCAGGGTCTTCATAAGGGGGTTATTTTTGAGGTAGCAAACAGTATCCTATAATAGAAATGAACAATATTGAGAATTTACAACATGCTGGGCATTTCACTCAGACCTCTGCATACATTATCTCAGGTAAGTCTCAAAATGATACTCTGTGGTTGGTCCATTCCTCTTTCATAAAGTAACTGAGGTTTAATCACATAGCTATGTAGTGGCAGAGTCAGGATTAGAACCCAGGCCATACGCCTCTAAAGCCCCTGCCCTTTACCACCATCTCCATAGCAAACATGATACTCCCTTTCTGACTGATGGCTGCTTTTTTTTTTTTTTAAGATTTTATTTATTTATTAGATAGAGAGAGAGAGATCACAAGTAGACAGAGAGGCAGGCAGAGAGAGAGGAGGAAGCAGGCTCCCCGCTGAGCAGAGAGCCCGATGTGGGCCTCGATCCCAGGACCCTGAGATCATGACCTGAGCTGAAGGCAGAGGCTTTAACCCACTGAGCCACCCAGGCGCCCTGATGCCTGCTTTTTGACCAATGCAGACTGGTGGCATAACACAAGCCACAGTTCAGTAAAAAGGTGCAACCCACTAATGGACAAGCCTGATTTAAGGCTAACCTCTAGAATGTAGAGGGGAAGGGATGGCCATAACCTTTTGGTACCTAGCATGAATAACATTACTTCCAGTCAAGTTTTAAATAACAATTTGAAAGAAGAGCCTTTGAGATTCTATTCTTCCAGAACCTGGAGATCAGATATTCTATATGCCAAGTAAAGGCCAAACTATATGTTTTAATGATTAGCTAGGCACTAAATGTTGACATAATTATTTTTAAAAACTCATTAGAAAACAGGACAAGTAATATCATTGTGAAATAATAGAAAATATATATATTGGTCTCTGCCCTAAGTTCCTGGCAGAAAGCTTATAAAATTCTGGTCATTTTCTGAGTGATAAGAGCATCTCTTGTTCTAATATTTTGGTTTTGATCCTGGCTCCTGACACAGAGCTCCTAAATCCTTTGGAATTTCCTGGATGATAGTAGTATCTTCTTTTTAATGACATGACTTTTGGCAGACTCTTGGATGAAGACTGGTCACCAGAAAAGCCAAGTCACGATGAGAACCTTGGAATTTTCCACCTTACCTTTCACTCTCCAGAGTAAGCAGAGAGGCTGGAGATGGAATTAGTGAACAATCATGGCTACGTGATGAAATCTCCATAAAAATCCCCAAAGTACGGTGTTTGGAGACCCTCTGAGTTGGTGAACACATAGAGATGGTAGGAGAGTGGTAGGTTTGGAGAGAGAAGAGAAGTTCTGTGCCCCTTCCCACACACCTTGCCCTACTCATTTCTTTCACCTGGATGTTCATCTGTATCCTTATCATATCCTTTTATAATAAACCAGAAGACAGTTAGTAGATCATTTCCTTGAGTTCTGTGAGCTGCTCTAGCAAATTATTCAAACTGAAAGAAGGAATCATGGGTATTTCCAATTTAAACCAATTGGTCAGAAACACAGGTCTGGACATCTGAAGTGGGAGATGGAGTGGGGAGCAGTCTTGGGGACTGAGTTCTTGACCAGTGGGATCTGATGCTATAACAAGTAGAGAGAATAAGAATTGAGCTAAATTGTAGGACAACCAGCTGGTGTCACAGAATTGCTTGGTGTGAGGGGGAAAAAACACACATTGGGTGTCAGAACTGTGAATGTGATAAGAGCGTGAGAGTAAAGAAGAGACACACAGGAAGGCTTTTTCCCACTTAATTGTACACACAATAATGATACTAATTTTAGTAAACATCCACTAGGCACTATTCTCTGTGACATATACATTTATATATAAACTCTTATTCATATAAGTTTTTATGAACACATGTTCGTATTTGTGAGGACCAAATGAGTATACACTTACATGACTATCAGATCCGAATTCTGGCTCCAAACCCCAAGTTCTTAATCTTTAAATCATGACTCTCTGTATGACAGTGGAAAGCTGAGATCATTCACTGATTCACTGTGAATAAGACTCATTTGTGTTAAGCAAACTGTTGCCGAAGACACAGTTCCTGCCCTCAAGCAGTGTACAGTTTAATGAGACTCACAAGATGTAAACAGATCGTTATAATACAGTGTGCTAGAGTTGCAATACAGGTGACTTCGCTGGTGCTTCTGGGAATTTAGAGGAGCAGTGGAGATGGGCAGGGGCAAGTAAGGGCAGCTAGCGAGCAGGAGATAGAAAGAGGACATCTTCTCTTCAAATAATAGAGATTTGCACCGAGCCAGCCCCATCTTCCTAAATGTTCTCTCGGTTTTAAATTTAAAAACAAAAGCTGCTCATGTTACATAAAGTAGCTAAGTTGTCAAACATATTTTTAACATTTGAGGTAATTTATTTGTTGCTTGGTGCTGAAACCAAATTTGCATTATTTGTTAACTTTTTCTTATCCTCTGCAATGTAAAAGCAATACAAGAATCTCTTGGGAGAGGAGCTTCCTGTGATTTTGTAAATCTAGAAGAGGGAGCTGAGTCCCAGAACCACATTTAACTTTTTTATGATGAAAAATAAGTAAACATCAGCTAAATCCTATAGAATGTAACCAACCTTTCATACTTTTAATAATTGTCTCCTTTGTTGGAACAGGGACTGTTTCTTTCTTTTGTTTCTCGATGTTTCTCTGGATAAAAGAGTCATCTAGCGCCCATAAAACCAAGTCACGTAAGGAAAGGATAGAGGTCCCGTCTTTGGTATATACTTTGGAGGCTGCTCTGGGGAGACCAAGTTGTTCCGTGCATTCTGTAAGAAGCTAAACAACACAAATTGTAGGGAACTGCTGAGATGAAAGAGTGATAGGGATGGGAATAGTCATATAGAGCTTATTATTTTAGAAATTTGAGAAAATCCATTGATTTGTGAAAACAGAAAGCTCAATAACTACCAACTTGAACTTTGATTTGAGACAATTTTTTGTATCAGACTGTCCTACATAGTCTCACTCAAACTGTGACGAACAGCTCCAAAAATTGAGCACAGTAGCTGATGTATGTTAATACATTTTATCATCAGAGTATTTACTCCCTAAGACGTGTTCAACTTAGAGATCCACTTTCAACTCTGTTGCTTTATAAAGTATAAAACTGTAACACTTTGTATTGATAGACTGCTTTAAAATAAATGAGTGGTTGATTTTCAAACCCAAACTAACACATATTCTTACTTCCATTTTGTGGATAGGAAAACAAGCTGAGAGGTTAACATTCTTGTCCAAGACTCCAGAAGCCAGCTGCGGCTCTCAGGTGAATCCTGGAGTTGCTCCTTTTTGCGATTTGTTTAGTTCACTGAACAATATCTTAATAAAAATGCTATTTGTATTCAAAAGGTGAATAGGACGAGTAGGTGCGTATGTGTGTGTTTGCGAGGAAGTCTCCAGAGTAGGTCCACATCATATTTAATTTTGCTCATAAAATTTGCTGTTAAAGGCATTGGCCAGAATGTGTAGATAAGATAATCACCAAGCAAAGGAAGGACAAAGCTGGGTTTGGACCTTTTGTTTGAGCTCTACGACGGAAACCCACATATTCCTTCCTAACACAACTCTTGCTTCTCTGATTTGAGAATGAAATGAAACAATCTGTCAACAAATAAGTGCTCATTTCTTACAAGTGATAAATGAGGTGACATCTTTTAGAATATTCAGATGACACACAACTTGAAGCTGGAAAGGGAAGGAAGGTGGAAAAAGAGCGAGCATTCTCTCTATCATACAAGTGAAGAAAATCCGGTGGCTTTGTTTTCCCTCTGCATTTTTTTAAAAAGATTTTATTTATTTATTTGACAGAGAGAGAGAGAAAGAGATCACAAGTAGGCAGAGAGGCAGGCAGAGAGAGAGGAGGAAGCAGGCTCCCTGCTGAGCAGAGAGCCTGATGTGGGCCTTGATCCCAGGACCCTGAGATCATGACCTAAGCTGAAGGCAGAGGCTTTAACCCACTGAGCCACCCAGGTACCCTTTTCTCTGCTTTTATGTATCTTTGCTCTGGAGCCAATCTAAAAACCACATCTGGTTTCTCATTTTTCTAAGTCTGTACCCAAAGAAATGCAATAAAAAAGAATATCTTTAAGAAAACAGAGATATTGATCTCATAAGCCTAAATTGGTGAAACTGGCCAGGGACATTTATCATTCAATCCCATTGCCTTTTTTTTTCTTGTCAGAAGAATCACTATTATCATTATCTCGGAGGATGCAAGAAACGTTTAAGCGACAGCCACTTACTGTGGGGAATGTTCCAGCCACAATTAACTTCCCATTTCGATATCCATCTCCATTTTTGTATGCAATTATTTTCACTGCCTTCTGGGGCATAGCTGCCATTCCACTATGAGACACAACTTGCGTGCAGGTCTTCATCTGTAAGGATAATAGGTGTTCTTCATAATAACTTAGCGTTTTCTCAGCCTCATGAGAAGATAAATCAGCCTGGTTAAAAACAAAAACAAAAACAAAACACAGAGGTCTACTCAAGTTTTTCTTTTAGTTTTTGTTATTTTGATATATTTCAGTCTCTTAATTTCATAAATATTTGCATGTACCTGGGTGTGTGTTCTAAATTTTGAAAGGCTCATTCCACATTCTGTAGGTATTGGATACTGCAGTGGGAAGAACATTGGGTCAGAACTCAGTTCTCTTCCCAGCCCTATCACTGAGTCTCTAGGTGAGTCTCTTTCAGCCTCTGGCTTGTGTTTTTGGCCTTCTCCTGTTTTCCACTCTGCCTTCTCCTGTGACAGGAGTTGGAGGAGAAAGATGCCGGGGCCAGACACAGCCTGGCCTTAAAGTGAATGGGAGGCTGGCACTACAGATAATCTCTTCCTCCTTAACTTGAGGATGATGCCATCCCATGTTGGCAGATACTGGTGAATGGGGAGGGGAATGAGTGCAGTCCTGATCTACATGGTAATGATGGTGGCGGACACCACACTTCACCTTTCCCTTTCCAGCCCTACTCAGGATGCTGCTTTGTAGGAAAAACTGTCTGAGATGCTTTAACACTGGCGATTCTCTCCAATCAGCTCACCAGCACCGCCTTAACCCCACCGTCAGTACTCAACACAAGTCCCTTCAGACTCCCCCCAAAGGACTTCTTTTCACCTTCAGAGTTACTGTTGCACTTAATATCTATTGCAACTGTTTCTGTCCCCTCCAGACCCCTCCCACCCTGCACTCTGTATCCAGTTTAGGGGACCAAGAAGAAAGATCTGGAAATGCAAACAGCAAGCCCTGGAGAGCCCAAGTTGGAAGGCTCCTTTCAGGAACTGCTCCTTTTTATATAGGTGTGTTAGCACATCCTACTTTAAACTTGAAGGAGAGGACTTTTTAAATGGTGTCATTTTAAATTAAGATCGCAGGAAATTAGCGAGATTTTTTTTCCATGAGTTATAAATAGTATTAGACATGGATGCATGAATTCAGGCACCCAACCTGAACAGTCATTAACAACACGTCAAATTCCCCCTGTAATATTCCATACTAGTAAAAAGAAGTTTTCCCTGTGGATATAGGCAAAAAAGCTGCTCCACTAAGTAAAGATTTGCAGTTACTTCCTCATCTAAAAGCAACACAGAGAGCAGTGGAAGCTGTTAGTAGATGATTAAAGCTCAGAAGTGCCCAATTAACTTCAAAGACTGTATCGAACTATTAATAGACAAGGTATTTTAAATTACAATGGGGAAGAGGAAATCAATGTAGGTGGAATGGTAAAGGGGCATCAGAGGGAGATGAATTTGATGAGCGCAGATGAACTTGAGTGCAAGGCAGCTAATGAATGCATCAAAGTTTCCAAAGTGATGCCACACACGTGTTAGCAGAACTCAGGTCATTCCACACCTCTGCCACATTGATGACCTTGAAGGGCCCTCGTGAGAATGGCTTCTGGGTCTTGGAGCCCGAGGCACAGAGGAATGGCAGTCCTGGAAGCAACTGTTTGAGCCCCTTCTCTGCTCTCATGGATTGTCCACATGCTAAGCAGAGCATTATTTTTTTCGTTCCAGTGGGTGAGAGAAAATAGTATCCCTAAAAAAAGGAACAAAGATGGTTTTATGTAGGCACATCTAGATGATGAGAGCATTTTTGTAGAATATTTACAATATACATAGAGTACTTTCTTAATCCCCAAATGCTAAATTTGAAATCTCAGCATGAATGCATCATTTTTCTCCCTACTAATTATATTTTTTTTAAAAAAACATACTTCCAAATGCTGTTGACTGAAAAAGGCTAGAGGCAATGACAATTCAACATCAATTAGTATAACTTATGTCAAGGATCGGGGTTTCCTGGAGGAATGGTCAGTTCCAGATTTAGGGGCAAGAAATACATAAGGTGAGCAAGTGAGGTCTTGTGATGCCTGGAAAGAAAAGAAATCACCCAGGAGTAAAGGAATCATTTTAAAAAGACACAAGAACCAACAAAATGAAGGAGCCTCCACTGGCCCAAAGTGGGACAATTTGGAATGCAAAAAGAACAATAATCAAAACACTTTGGATATGCTTAAAAATATATAATCTCAGTGATATAATATCTCAGTGATATAAAATCACTTTGAGCTCAAAGTGATGCTAAAAATACTTGTAAGTATATAGCACCAAAAACCATAAGATACCTAGGAATAAACCTAACCAAAGAAGTAGGGATTTATACTCGAGGAACTATAGAACACTCATGAAAGAAATTGAAGAAGACACAGCATTCCATGCTCATGGATCAGAAGAATAAATGTTGTTAAAATGTCTATACTGCCCAGAGCAATCTATGCTTTCAATGCTATCCCGATCAAAATTCCACCAACATTTTTCAAAACATACAACAAACAATCCTAAAATTTATATGGAAACAAAAAAGGCCCCGAATTGTTAAGGAATTGTTGAAAAAGAAAAAAAAGAAAAACAAACAGAAAGAAAACCAGGGCATCATGTTACCTGATTTCAAGCTTTATTACAAAGCTGTGATCACCAAGACAGCATGGTACTGGCACAAATAGACCAATGGAACAGAGTAGAGAGTCCAGATATGAACCCACAAATCTATGGTCAAATCATCTTCGACAAAGCAGGAAAAAATATCCAGTGGAAAAAAGACAATCTCTTCAATAATGTTTAGCAGAATGAAACCAGACCTTTGTCTTACGCTACACACAAAGATAAACTCGAAATGGATGAAAGACCTCAACGTGAGGCAGGAATCTATCAAAATCCTAGAGAAGAACACAGGCAGTAACCTGTTTGACATCAGCCACAACTTCTTTCCAGACACGTATCCAAAGGCAAAGGAAACAAAAGCGAAAATGAACTTGGGGAGAGGATATTTGCAAATGACACTACAGACAAAGGGCTGATATCCAAGATCTATAAAGAACTACTCCAACTCAACATCCGAAAAGAAGATGAACACATCAAAAAATGGGCAGGAGACATGAAGAGACACTTTTCTATAGAAGACATACAAATGGCTAACAGACACATGATAAAATGTTCATCATCACTAGCTATTAGGGAAATTCAAATCAAAACCACTCTAAGATAACCACCTTACACCAATCAGAATGGCCAAAATTAACAAGTCAGGAAACAACAAGTGTTGGAGAGGCTGCGGAGAAAGGGGAACCCTCTTACACTGTTGGTGGGAATGCAAGTTGGTGCAGCCGCCTTGGAAAACAGTGTGGAGATTCCTTAAAAAATTAAAAATAGAGCTACCCTATGACCCTGCAATTGCACTACTGGGTATTTACCCCAAAGATACAGATGTAGTGAAAAGAAGGGTCATATGTACCCCAATATTCATTGCAGCAATGGCCACAATCGCCAAACTGTGGAAAGAGCCAAGGTCCCCTTCAACAGATGAATGGATAAAGAAAATGTGGCACATATATACAATGGAATACTACGCCTCCCTCAGAAAGGATGAATATCCAACTTTTGTAGCAACATGGACTAGATTGGAAGAGATTATGCTGAGTGAAATAAGCCAAGCAGAGAAAGTCAAGTATCATATGGTTTCACTTCCTTGTGGAGCATAAGGGGTAATATAGAGGACAGTAGGAGAAGGAAAGGAAATGGGAAGTAGGGTAAATTGGGGAGGGAGACAAAAAACAAGAGACTTTGGACTCAGAAACAAACTGAGGGTCCTGGAGATTCCTTGGAGGGGTGGGGGGATGGGTGAGCCTGGTGATGGGTATTGATGGGCATGTATTGCATGGAGCACTAGATGTGGAGCATAAACAATGAATCTTGGAACACTGAAAAAATAAATAAAAGAAAATAAAAGAAAACAAAATAAAATACAAAAAAGAAAAAAATACTTGTAAGTAAACTGGCACCAATTTATAACTCAGAAAACTGGCCATTAAAAAGTGTGGCCACAAGAAAACCGCCCCATCCTGGTTTGCATGTCCTTCTGAAATATGGCTTTGCTGCTCCTCCAATCAAGAAATCTTTCTCCTTTTGTTCTTTCCCTGAATCTGAGCAAAATCATGTGACTTGTTTTGGCCAACGTAATGTTAGTAAATGTGAGGCAAGCAGATGTGTAAGACGTGCTTGCACACTGGAGGTTGTTCTTTTGGCTGCAATGGGAACCCTGAGACCACAAGGTGAACAAACTTAAGCTAGCCTATTTAAGAAGCCTTGAGGAGAACCTAGGCCCCCAGCTAACAGCTGGCAACCCCCAAACATGTAAGGGAGACCATCTGTAACCATCCAGTCCCCAGAGAACCACCAAACTACTGACATACCACCGGATGAACACACACATGTGTTATATGAATAAACCAACCATATGAAGAATTTTTTAAAGAACCTAGGAAATTTGATTAAGAACAGGATACTTGATTGATGGCCAAAGGATTATTGTTAATTTTGATAGGTCTCATAATGGTCTAATAATTATGTAAGCAAATGTTCACATTTTTTAGTGGTAGTACACTTAAGTTTGAGGTGGAATGGTATCATGTCTGGGGTTTGTAAATATTGCAAAACCTTGGTAATAGTTGAATTTGGATGAAAAGTATATTAGGATTCATTATACTATCCTATTTTTCATTATATTATTTCTATTTTTAGTATATTTTAATACATTCTAGTATACTATTCTATACTATACTATTATATTCTATGCATGAAATTTTGCATAATAAAATTTTAAAGAACTTTTATATAGACTCTAATCTGCTTTGGTCCTGACAAAGCTAAAAGTTAAATACAGCCAGAGTCATTATCATACTCAATCAATTTACAGATAAGAAAACTAAAGCTCCAAGAAGAAAGTTTTAATTTAAAGATACTTGAGTTATACCTGGTAGAAGTGACATATAAAACTGACTTCTGATTTCAAGTTCTTAGCTTCTTTACCTTTCTCATATTGCTTCAACTACTCCCCATAAGCACCTCAATTCAAAGCCATCATTTAGATGATACTTTTGAAGATGTAATTCCTAAATTTTACTACGGCTTTCTCTATATGCACATACAATTTCCATTTTTCTAAACATTACTGAAAGGTAGAAAATTAAAATATCCCTGCTTAGATTGAACTGAATGAATATTATGGACAGAATCATTTCTATAAAAAAGCATGTACTTCATGATAAATTGCATGCCAATAATTTTCCTTATTACATTAAAGAAGCCCATTGAAAAGTATCCAGAAAATGTGTTTTTCATTCATTAAAACATCAATCCCCGTGACCGTGGTGCTACAGGTTTGATGATCTCTGAATTGTGTTATTTTGGCAAATGTGTATGCACACAATGTAAACTAGATTTTTTTGTTAATTCATTCACATTTAATGTTGTTTTGAAACTGCTGATGGAAAGAAAAAAAGCAATATATTTGGGGAGCTCCCAGGTTAATGATGCCTGTAGAATGGCAAACAGAGTTTAAAAGTTCAGTAAGTCAGCCACTGGTATTCAGGCAATTGATTTGACTAATTCTTTTCTCTATAAATTTTTCCTTGATTTACTGAAATGAATAACTTGATCTGTTCATTTGGCCTTACAGATAAATGATCTATTATACTGGGTTAGTCTGATCAATAATTACCATTACTATTGTATAGTAGCTAAGGTGACTGTGAATAAATTATTCAGTGTCTTCATCATATTTGTTATTAAATGAGAAATCATATATGAAAATCACTAAGATTGGGGCGCCTGGGTGGCTCAGTTGGTTAAGCGACTACCTTCAGCTCAGGTCATGATCCCAGAGACCCGGGATCAAGCCCCACATCAGGCTCCCTGCTCTGCAGGAAGCCTGCTTCTCCCTCTCTCATTCCCCCTGCTTGTGTTCCCTCTCTGGCTGTGTTTCTCACTGTCAAATAAATAAATAAAATCTTTAAAAAAAAAAAAGAAAGAAAATCACTAAGATTGATCAGTTGTAACATACAGTAGCTATCTAGCATACAATAGCTACTTCATATTAGTTTTCTTTTTCTAAGCTATCCCTTAGGATGAGGTCTAGAAAAGCAGTTCTTACCCTACATCCAAAATGAATTTCAGGGGGAGACTATAACTCCCTAAAACTTATACAACAAGTGTTTCTGTACATACATGCATTTTTTGGGGAAAAGAATATCCATAATTTTCACAAAACTTTCAAAGAAGTCTGCATCTCCAAAAAAGTTAAGAACTAACCACTGGCCTAGAGCTTTTGTACAACAAGTAATTTCTCCCAGGCCCAGGAGAGGTTTTAAATCTATGTATCTCAGAATTGATATTATTGTACTCTTCAGATTAATCCTATTAACTTCTATCAGGCTATCATTTAACTATTAAGAAAATAAAATTCTAATCTTTGAGAACAAATAATTGTTAGAAACTGGGAAGTTGCATTTTGGTCAACATAAAAAGAACATCTTGATTATACAGTTAAATAAAGGTATTAGCTTTAAAATCATTGAGGCCTAAACTCTAGGTCTCATTTCTTTCCTTTTTTATTATAAAATATTTCAAGCATACAGAAATAGTACAGCATAGTGATCACTCATGAATGCATACTCAGCTTCTTTTTTTTTTTTTTTAAGATTTTATTTATTTATTTGACAGAGAGAAATCAGCCAGAGAGGGAACACAAGCAGATGGACTAAGAGAGGGAAAAGCAGGCTTCCTGCCGAGCAGGAAGCCCGATGTGGGGCTGGATCCTGGGTCTCCAGGATCATGACCTGAGCCGAAGGCAGTCGCTTAACCAACTGAGCCACCCAGGCACCCCCATACTCAGCTTCTATAACTACTATCTGGAAGTTAATAGATGTTCACAAAAATTATCTAAATTTTGTCTAGATTTACTAAAATGCAACCAAGTTTTAAAGGTCTGTAGGGAAAATATCCAGAAAGTCACAAGATAGCTACTAAATAAAATTAACTAATAATTGGATTGGTGTGGACCAGGAGGAAATTGAGGAGTTTTGTTCTTTTTTTACTTAAATTTTTTTAATTCTTTATTTCAATTCAATTTAGTTGACATAGACCATATTATTAGTTTCGGGGTAGAATTTAGTGATTCCTCAGTTGCATATAACACCCAATGATCATTACATCTGCCCTCATTCATCCCCAACACCCATTTACACCATGCCCCACCCACCTCCCCTTCAACAACCCTCAGTTTATTTCCTTGAAGTCAGCATCTCTTATGGTTTGCTCCCTCTCTATTTTCATCTTATTTTTTTTCCCTTCCCTTCCCCTATGTTCATCTGTTTGTTTCTTAAATTTCACATGAGTGAAGTCATATGCCATTTGTCTTTCTCTGACTTAGTTCACTTAGCATAATATCTACCCTCTACTACCCTTCTACATAGATTGTCATTGCAAATGGCAAGACTTCATTCTTTCTGATTGCTGAGTAATAGTCCAGTGTGTGTGTATATATAGGGGTGTGTGTGTGTGTGTGTGTGTGTACACGTGTTTTTATCCATTCATTTGTTGATGGACAGACATCCGGGCTCTTTCCATATTTTGGCTACTGCATTGTCGTTATAAACACTGGGGTGCATGTGCTCCTTCAAAACACTATGTTTGTAGCCTTTGGATAGATACTTAGTAGTGCAATTGCTGGGTCGTAGGGTAGCTTTATTTCTAACTCTTTTTTTTTTTTTTTTTTTTAAACAAGTAACTGGATTTTTTTTTTTAATTTTTTTTTTGGTAAAGATTTTATTTATTTATTTGACAGAGAGAAACACAGCTAGAGAGGGAACACAAGCAGGGAGAATGAGAGAGGGAGAAGCAGGCCTCCCGCCGAGCAGGCAGCCCGATATGGGGCTCGATCCTGGGTCTCCGGGATCATGACCTGAGCCGAAGGCAGTCGCCTAACCAACTGAGCCACCCAGGCACCCCTATTTCTAACTCTTTTGAAGACCCTCCATACTGTTTTCCAGAGTGGCTGCACCAGTTTGCATTCCTACCAACCATGTAAGAGGGTTCCCCTTCTCCACATTCTCACTAATACCTGTTGCTTCCTGAGTTGTGAATTGAGTAGTTTCCTGGAGATGAAGTAAGAGTGCAGTGTGATGCTAAAGTCCAGAAGTTATTGATGAAGTCATTGAAAGTGGCAACCGTGTTTAAAAAATGACCTTAGAAGGCCACTTCAGCCTCTGATTAAAGAATTCATTTTGCAAAAAGAGCCAGCTTATACTGCATTGGAGTCTTGTTGATCTATCTTCTAAGCTGCACTCTATTAGTAAGAAAAATGACAGACAGCAAATAGCCTTCAAGAATTATTTGAAGAAAGTAAGCGGCATGTATGATTTTAGGATGAGTTCAGATGTGTGGCACTGTAACAGCACATTGATGTTCTGCCTATTCTGCTTAAGAAAAAGTACACTAAATCATTTCAAAAACATTTCCAACACAATTGTCAAGTAGAATATTCTGGTACTTAAACTTTTAACTTTTCCTTAAGCAGAACACCAAAATGCCCACTGAGACCTCTGTTCCACTGTCCTCTGCACATTTCCAACCACCACGCTCTAAAACTCAGCCTGCATCCTACCATCTATCTCTGTAATTACTCCCTTCCTTTCTTTCCCACCAGATGTACAGTTCCTCCTTTCCTGTGTTGTTCAATAAAAAACATGAACTGTATAATCACTGGGAAATTTCAATCATATATCGAAGTACGATATATACCCCTTACCCAGCTCCAACAACCATCAACAATTACCAAGCTTGTTTCACGTGCATGCCCGTCCACTTCTATTCCTACCCTAGATTACTTTGAAGCAACTCCCAAGCATCATATCATTTCATTCTTAAATATTTCAGTATGTACCTCTAAAAGATAAAAATTCTTTTATCATAACTATAATATTACTGCTAAAATTCACCAAAATAATGCCTTAATATAATAAAATATTTAGTCAGCATTCAAATTTCTACAATCCTCTCTCTCTCTCTCTCTCCTCTTATAATTTGTTGGAAACAGAATCAAAATCAGTTCAATACATTATAATTGGTTTTTATACTTCTTAAATTTCTTTTATTAATCTCCATGTTCTTCCTGTATCTCTTTCTCTCTTTTCTCTTTTGTGGTAATTTATTTGTTGTATATTTATTGTCATTTAGGATTTTGATGACTATATGGTCTTTGTGTCATTTACCATGTTCCTCTATCTCCTATATTTTCAGTAACCTATTAGAATGAAAAACTTGATTAAATTAGTTACAGTTTTGAGGGGAGGAACACTTCATAAGTGGTACTATGTACTTCCGTCAGGGGGCATATATTATCTGTTGTGTCTCTGTTTGTAATGCTAATAGCCACTGATAACCGTTGTCTAGATTAATTAATTTATCAAAGTTTACACCACAGTGGCATACTAATTTTGTCATACCTTATTCATTTATTAACTGGGATATTCCTATGAAGTGAAACTTATCCACTATTTCGTTATCCTAAGATACAGATCATAAAGTAAGGAAAAATAAATGCTTGATTCTTTATTTCCTAGTTTTCAAAGTAACTAATTGGTTCTTTAGCATCATCTAATTGTGATCAATGAATTATTATTGTTCTTGTTTAATATCAGTATAAACGTATGTATTTAAACATATTTGATTATATCAATCCACCATATTCAGTAGTCTTATCGATGCTTAAATTGTTTTGTCTTTGAATTGGGATCCTTTTCAAGCTGACTTGATTCCTTTTAACATGACCTTAGTAGTCTTTGACAGCATATTTACTAATTGGTATGAGTTCACAGACAAAGGCAAAAAGGGTTGGGAGGAGGATCACATAGTCAAAACCAAAGACATGCAAAATGTTATGGTAAATTTAGTAGAGCCAGGGGATTTGGGGTGAAGGAGAAGAGGCATCTATTTAGAGATGTCTGAGAAGTAAAGAAGATAGATAACCTTACAGTGTACATTATGTACAATAGCAAGGTATTTTGACATACAGACCCACAAATACCTCAGGTATTTGTAGAAATATGCAGCCATTCCTTACTAATAAAAACTACAGGTCCACATTTGAAAAATTATTTCCTCCAAAAATCAGAGTATAGGTATTCAAATTTAGACATGTGTGTGGTATAATGTAATATAGTTAAAGTCACTTACAATCATTTGCATCTTAATATGCTTTTTGGAGTTGAGTGACATCTAGTGTGGAAGGCACACCTGTGGGAGGGTAGTATGTGTGATTATCCTCATTCATGAGTGTTCCGGTGGACTGATGATGGACCAAAGGTTTTGCTGATGATAGGGAGCCATTGAAACAATATAAGCAGAGGGTAATAATTCCTTCATTGTTTCCTAACCAGAATCAGAGTCTAAGTGATTTCATTCACAAATCAGTGTTTAATCTGTGTGAATATAAGGTTTTCTAGGAAAAAAAAAGTTCTAGCTTTAAATTACTCCATTTTCTCCTATTTTTCTTTTGTCCTTAGTAGAAAAGAATGACTTACTGGTTGATCAATGTTTTCTTCTTTAATCACAGAGGATGTACAAATACCAGCATAATTTGCGGCTGTGATCTCCTTATCCAGGGCAGTGCTATGAAAAGCCATAAAAGCTTTGATATTTTCCACATAATTCCACTTTTGATTGGATGTCCCATGGCTATATGGTTTATATTTCTGAAAAAAAGGATAAAATATGGAGTTAAGCAGACAGGAGAGTTTATGATTTGATTATAGCTGTCACAGTTTCATTGCATAAATTCAGACCATATAGATAATTACTCATAATTCTACTATGCAGCAACAACTATTATTTATATTTGATGATTATATGTGCAATATTTTTTATATTTATAAATATGCATCCTTTTATTTACAAAAATGAAATCAGAAAATGCCTATGATTTGGTAACTACATTAGGTTTTTTTAACAAGAATATTCCATGAAACTTTTCCTAACATTTTTAAAGGATATATCTTATTTGATCTTAGTGATGTTTTATTTTACCAATCCCCAATAGGTAAACAGGTAGATTGTTTCTCAAAGTTTCCTTATTATAAGCAAAAAAGTTATAAATAATCATATAAATAAGTTTTCATGTAAATCCATGAAAAATTCTTTAGAACAAACTCAAGTACAATTGCTGATAAAATAACATGATCATTTTTAAATATTATAAGACATCATATTAAGCTTTATCATATCAAAATGCTTTCTAGAAAGGTCATTCTAGTTTACCCTTACACCAACAATATATGATACAGCCTGTTTTCCTCACATTCCTGCCCAAATATCAATTTCATAAATGAAAATGGTGTCTTGTTGCTCTTTTAATTTATGTTTCCTTGGTTATCGAGAAGCTTTTAAAAAAAAATTGTGAGTACAGACAGTTTTATATGTAACAGAAACAGCACATTTATTCTAATTATAGAACCTGGCTCAAGCATAAGTAAAGAAATGAGTAGTTTCAATCTTAGAGAATTTAAGATAGTAGATTAGTTCCAACTACACATATCATGACACCTAAAGGAATTTTATAATGAATCGCACTTACTTTACCAAGGAGAGATTGATAGTAAAGAGGAAAAGAAATGGGTCTTAAGAATTGATTTAATAGGTCAGACAATAGAGCATCCCTCAGAGGCATGGAAAACAAAGACTATATTTCAAGGAACAGAGAGTGGGGGGGGGGTCTAATAACATTAACCTAACATGCCTCACTTTTATTATTTTACATGAATTTTAATATTTTCTCACAAACTGATTGTTTCAAGAAATAAAAGTGGAACATCAGGAAAGAAAATATCTTGAACGGTTATACGAATTACCTCGAGATCAAACTCATTTCTTAAAACTGGGAACCTTAAGGGAAAATGTCAATATCTATAATTTTTTTGAAACTGATTAAGGAACAAAATTTGCATCTGCATGAGGTTTTAATCTCACTTTGGCCCATGCCAAAGAGGCACCTGACAGGGAAGAATGTGATGTTATATATACAATGTCTCCTAGAATAAATTTTTTGTCCATATTTATCAGCAGGATAGAAGATTTAATTAAGCTTTGATATTTGTCCAGATTGCTATATCCCAATTATGGATTCAGGACCTGCAAAACAAGCTGCCCTGTTGCTATTAAAAACATGGAATAAAACAAATGTACTTTGGGGATAATATATTCTGCAACAAAAAGATGGCAAATACTATGGAGGATACAGAAAATAAATTCAGAGCAGGGGTGCTCCTAAGCTTTCTTTCCTCCTAACAAGGAAAAATACATATCCGTTTAGGAGTGTCTTTGGTTACAAGTAAAGACGACAGATAAACATGAAAAAAGAAGTCCATAGATCTTTACCCAAAACTCAGATGAACCCAGATTTCTCTGGAGTCTCCAAAAGCTGTTTGGTGGTTACAAGTATTAGTTAAAGTATGTCATGTGTATTGCAAATGGGTATCTTAGCAGAATTAACATTGATGAGTTCATATCCTTCAGGAAGACCTCTCTGATCATGCTCTTTCCTTAGTTGCCGGGTGAGAGGGGACTTGCCCGTGCCCCAATCACTGAGCATAAAACACGTGCCTCTAACAGCTATTCACTGGACCGAAGCCACCACTGAGACTGTATGAATGTTACTGGGATAATTTCTCATACTTGCCCTTGGATTTGATTTAAGTAACGAGCATAACTCCTGACGTGCAGCAAGCCCACAATCACCATCTGTTGGATTAAACTAAATTAAGAGCTACATGAACATGCTGAATTTGAAATCTAGGCAGACTATTGTAAATATTTTAACAATGGCATTCAAAATAGGTTGCTATGACAGCCATTATCTTTCTCCACAACAAGGAAGCATAGAGCTTTATTGAACTTGAAATAAAGGGTCATGATTACTACTTGGCCTATATATATCTTACCTGAACAATTACTGAAGAACCACAGACTTCATTTCTTGTTTTGGTCATAGACACTGCCAGCACAAGGTCTGGGTTACTCACCAGGTGAAAGGTCCTTTGGGAAAACAGGATTAGGCTTAGTTATCAAGTGGCATAACCAGATCAGAGCTCCCTCTGTGCCCCTTACCAGAAGTGCTCCCTCTTAGCTCCATGCATGCTCTGTGATAATGGATATGAATCCTTTAAGCACTTCTCCTCCACAGAAGCACAATATTAAGCTTACTCAGTAGAGAGTGCTGGAGGACCACTGCAGGAAGAAGGGGGTCCCTTGCTTTTCCTGGCTGCTGCATGGGGTCAGCAGTTGGGAGTGAGGACATTTGGAGATGCTCTGCCCTAACCAGATGCCTGGAATGTATGGCCCCTGAGAAGCCTGAAAGCCCTAGCCTGGTAATCATTTGCTCATAGCCCTCCTGACATGGGCATGATATGCTCTAAACCTTCTCCTTCCCTAGCACCCCACTCCTTTTCCATATCATTTTCCATAGCCCCCAAACCAGCTGCACCCCCGCCTATGTTCCAGAGGGCTACTTCCTGCTTGCAGAGCAACCACAGACCACGTATGGCCAGGCAAACCAACAGATTTTTGCCATCCAGTTAGCTGTATCCATACCTTTTCTAATGAGTTCTGAGGGAAGGGCCTGATTTCAAGTTTGTCCTCAATTCCCTCCGTCCCAGAGCACCATACAGAGGATTTAAAAAAAAAAAAAAAATCTGATAGTTACTCTTTTGTTATTGTTTAATAATTCTTTACATGACACATCTCCTTGAAATCACTGTGTGGTTTCTGTCTCTGAGTTGAACCCAGACTGATGCACCGTCCACACCTCCTGCTGTTTATTATGAGAGGCATTGTGGCAGAATGATTAAGAACATGGATTCTGGAGCCACAGTGCTCAAGTCTAAATCCTGTATTTCTCCTTTCAAGACTTAAAAAATTCCAGATAGCTAATTTTAACTTCTTAGTAGCTGTATGGCTTTGGTTAACAAGTCCAATCTCCGCTTCTTCATCTGTAAAATAGGATAATGGCACATGCCTCAAAGGACTCTTGTTGGAATGAAATGAATTAATGCACAGAAAATGCATAGAATATTGCCTGGCACACGTCACTTAGAATGAGCCATTATTATTAATGGTTGTGATTTTTTTTTTTATAACTTTTCCTCCAATTCTCTTTTTCTAAAGGAGTATTCCCTAAAAGTCTAAGATATATGTTGAATAGTGTTAAGTGGTCTCATATAGGAGCTCATATAGAGGCTCTTTGACAAAAGAAGGAAGAAAATTATTGAGCTAAAACCCTCAAATTCTTTTCCTTGCATCACTTAAAAGCAAAATAAGCCAAACATTCAAGGAACTTGTCTGTATAAAAAAAGTCAATTCTTCATGTCTGTCAACATAGTCACATTACACACACACCCGCAGTGCCATTCCTGCTGTGGAAAATATACCTCGTCCTATAAAATTTAATGATGTTGGAGTAGAGGGGAGAGGAGAAGGTGAGAAGAGGTCTGTTACAAAAGTAATATATTTCTCCTTTCAAGACTTAAAAAATTCCAGATAGCTAATTTTAACTTCTGTACTATAAAAAATTATAAAACAATATAAACCTCACTGGAAAAGAGAGTAAAAATTATAACAGATTTTTAGACATTACTTGTATTACTACAAAATAATCCCTATTAATCTTGCAATATATTTCTTCCTTCTATTGTTAGTTAATGATGTATCATTTTAAATTAAAAAATGGGTATTGGATCTCATCAAATACCTTTTTAGCATTTATCAAAACTGCACAAGAGCTGCTATTCTCTATCATTCACCTGTGTAACCTCGCCATTTGCATAGTTTGGATATTGCATTTTTACTGACACTCAGTATTACTCATATGAATGAATGATCGTACATCTCCTGCAGTGACCTACTGAGATGCCAGCATCTGTTACCTAGCGATCTATGTTTCTGCTGCTTAGAACGGCCGTAGCGACTTCTCCCATGCTTCAGTGCCAAGCTTGGCCATGACAGTGTTGGTTTTCCTTTTTGTTTTTAAACAGTACAGTCAATTGCCACTTGGCTTTAGCAGGAGTGCTTAAGTTTTGCAAAAAGCTTGAGTTTATACACCTGTACATAAAACACAATATGTGCCAATGGCAGTGTGAGACCTTATTCTGTGTCCCAGGGATATCCCGCACGATACCACAGCCCTGTTTACAAACCCAGGGAATGAGAGTTTACAAGTCAATCTCCCATGCCTCAGTGTACCTAGCTTTGAAATCAAGTGATCAAGTGATTTAGGAAATTTTAAAGATCTCTCGTAGCTCCAAAGTCCATGACACTGTATTTTCCTTTGTATAATTCTGGGTCCTGTTGGGATTTTTCACCCCTGAGCATTGTCTTCATATTTCCCTTTTGAAGCCAAATGACTAATTCAGATTTTGCCAGAGTTGAAAATGGGAGAAAAATGCCAGGCTATTTCAAAAGTTGACCTGGCTCATTCTTCTGTGTGGCTAGAAACCAAGTGAGTGTATCTCTGGCAATTTCCAAGCTGAGTTCAAGGAGGACCTCCGTAATACAGTAAGCTATAGCAGTGAAATTTGTTGCTAAATTCCAGAAATGTAGAGCCAGGTAGCACTAGGTCTGCAGGGGCAGGGATTTTTCATCTGCTTTGTTCTCAGCTAAGGCACCAGTACCCAGAACACCACCCTTAATCACCATTTGCGACAGAATGAATGAATTCTGGTTGTGTATAGCAAATCATTCACAGGGACAAAAACCTGCTTCTTAGCTCCCTGTCATAAACTTAGCTTAGCTAGGATGAATGGGACAAAGGGACACACTCACAGGTCTAGCTACAGGTTGGCTTTTCAGACTTCTCAAAAACAAACCCAATAAGTACTCCTCGCTGGCACTGGGTTCATCTCAGACAGTGAACAGTAAGACTGGCTCCCTTCCTGGCTAAGCTAAGCTGCTGCTGTGGCCTGCTGACTCTTAGACAATCTCTGTCAAAGCAGCAATTCCTAAGCCTTTCACATCACACACCTTTTGAGAAGCCAATGAAAAACAGAGCTCTTTCCCAGAACAAAACAAAAACAAAACAAAACAAAAACGTATCACACAGAAGTCAAGAGATTGAAGAGGCCCCTGGAGCCTCACCATACAAGACTAAATGACTGAATTTGAATCAAACCAATCTAAAAATCAAGGAGTTGTTTTCTTTCTGGTTAAAGATATGTTCATACATGAACAAAAACAGAGAGAAAAGTCTAAGAAGCCACCATGACTCAACAGCTGTCAACATTCTGCCATTCTCGTTCCATCTATCCCCCAAACTTCTTACATTTTTGCTTTTGCTAGAGTATTTTAATGCAAATCTGACCTACTTCTTAATTTTGCCTGTAAATACTACAATATATATCCCAGTGGTCAGAACTTTTTTTTAAACATAGCCATTAAACTATTAGGACATCCAACAAAATTAATAAGACTCCTTTTGTGTCATCTGATACCCAGGCTTTTAAATTTCCTCCAGTTGTCTTAGAAATAACCTTTGCTAGTGGTTGGCTTGAATCTGGATCCAAACAAGGGCCAGCCATTAGGTTAGATTGGATTGAGATATTTATTAAGGTAAGAACACATTTTCACTGTGTAAGCAGAAGACATATCAGTTGGTTTTCTGATGGATATAGGGAAAGCATGCATGTGGAGAAGGGCAGGAGATTGAGTTAATGAAAAGTACTGTAAAATTTTTTAAATGGGGACTCTTTAAGTTCTTACTTGATCCTTTCAGATCATAAAAATAGAATAAGATGGCAGCCCACTTTTCTCATCTTCCATAGCCAGTTAAAACTATGAACCCAGTAGGTCAGATTTCTTATTTCTTACCTGAATTGACAGCAGATAAGTTGTGGAAAGACTACTGAGCATTTACATTTGATTTCACTCTCTCCTTCTTTGAGTAGGATAAAAATATTATTGGCTACCTTAAATAGAAAATCCAAAGTCCTCACAAATACCCCTGCCTGCTCTGTGGGGACCATACCAGATCTCTTAGGCTGCCATTCATACATTTTGATATACTGACACCCAGTATAATGGGATTACCTGCTGCCTTCCTTGTGCATCCATCGTTGATGACTATCAGCCGCTTTTTTCTCCACCAAAACTACCTCTGTGCCTGAGTGCAGATCAGGACCTCGAACTCCCAAAACTAGCTGAGGAGCAGCACGGCTTATAATCTGCCCATCTCTGTACTCAAACTGCTGGTGGCAAAGCTTCTGCAATTTACTCTGCTTTGGAGAATGGCTGAGATAAAGAAAATCCCATTAGAGGCCGAAAAATGTTCTTTGCACTTAATGTGCCGGAGACTGCATGTCCTGTCGGTGAGAGATGCACTGTGAACTGAATTCACTGATAATGGTGAGGCATTACCCTTGGGACAACAGCACCGATATGTGCCTTGCCGGGCCAAGCATATGTAAAGAGCACAATTCTGAGTTTATTCTGTAACAGGAATGAACATCCATCCAAAAGAATCTGAGAAACCCATCAGCATAGCAAAAAGAAATTGAGTTGAAGAGATAATTTAGTTAAAGAGGAAAAGGAATGGGAGAAGGAAAGGGCCAGGTAGAAATGGAGGAGGGAGTTGAACACAAAGGTGTTTGAATCATGGTTGTTTCTAGCCTCTATCTACAGTGTCCCTGGCAAATAGAACACCATTCTCTAAGATTTTCAATCTTCCCTAACAACTCATAGAGTATTATAAAAATGAATGATATGCTAATAAGTTAAGTCAAAGGAATCTCTTGCTACAGGAGCTTAAGGCCATAAGCAGACTTATAAAATATATTAAACATCACAATGCAATGTCAGTAAAGTTAATTTATAAACATCTACGAAGCCCCTTGAATGTGCATGGGGCAATGTTAACTGTTGAAATATCAAAGCCGTTTGATTGATACAAAATCCTATAATGTTAAGCAAATGTCTAAAGGTTATAAAATAATACAAAGTACTATAAATTCCTATTATTTCATTGGACATTGACCAGAAAAAAATAAAATTATAAAGGAAGAAACTACATTTTACTTATTTCTTAAAGGCATCAGAGCATCTTCCATGCTTATTCTAAAGTTCATTCTCACATCTGTTCAACAAATACATAGGTTTTATGTTAAGTTATCAGGAGGCAAACGTGGGTAAGCTTACTACTTAATAGAAAAGACACACCAGGGGTGCCTGGGTGGCTCAGTCGTTAAGCATATGCCTTCGGCTCATGTCATGATCCCAGAGTCCCAAGATCAAGCCCCGCATTGGGCTGCCTGCTTGGCAGGAAACCTGCTTCGCCCTCTCTCACTCCCCCTTCTTGTGTTCCTTCTCTAGCTATTTTTCTCTCTGTCAAATAAATAAATAAAATCTTTAAAAAATAAAAAGGGAAGAAAAGACACGCCAGTGAACAAGAAATTACATTCATGGCACAAAATAAGCTAAAAGGAAAAGGGCCCTCCCACAGATACTTATAAACTCTTAGTCAAAAGTGCAAGAAAGACACAAGTGTGTATGTTAATGTAAATGGCAGCTAACAGTAATGCCAAGCAAGCCTCAGGAATTTTACCCTGAAATGAGCAAATCTAAGACCATGCTAAAATCTCTAACAAGAATTCCTTGCAACTTTTTACCTGTATTTCTTCTGTGGGTCCACATTTTCAAAGAGTTCTTCTTCCATTTTCTTTGGAAGACTGTCATCCTCATCAAAGTCATGAGGAGTTTCCTGCCAGGCATACCTGAGAAGTGTGTGACAAGCTTTCATTCGGAGATGGGCTCTTGCATGTGAATCTCTATCAAGGTTCAAAAGCAAACACAAGTTTAAGAGTTCTGATTTTTATTCACAGAATTTTCTCTGAAGTATATAGTGCGATCCTATCCTGAAGGATGTTGATGGATCTGTAAATCACATTTCCATGATGGTGCCTAATATTGCAAATCCACTTCCTACTAATATATACTCTAGATCTTATAATATAAGGCTAAAAATAATATCCCCCAATTACATTATAAACGGCATTCATCATTATTCAGGAAAAAATGGGGCCATGTATTATATTTCAAAAACGGAAAGACTGGGGAGCCTGGGTGTCTCAGTCAGTTAAGCATCTGACTTGATTTCAGGTCAGGTCAAGATCTCGGGGTTGTGAGATGGAGCCTCTCATCGTGCTCCACCCACTCTCAGCACAGAGCTTGCTTAAGATTCTCTCTCGCTCTGGCTTTCACTCTTCCTTTGCCCCTTCCCCTAAAAAAACCCCTGCAAGATTAAGACTGCTCAGTAGTTTAAGAAATCCATAATGAAAGTGTAATAAGATTCCTTCTGCCTACTCCAGAAGAGGGTCATAATTCTGTCTGGAACAGGACAGCCTAGATTACTGCATTTCATAAAGTTTACTCACTAGACAATGTTAAAAAATCTTAATTAACTTAACTTTTTCTCTCAAATCTAGAGAGGCTCAAATAGCATCGGCAGAGACACGCAAGCTTTTGATAGAGAATAATGTACTAACAAACTTAAATAGTCACAGCTTGAATAACTGAGTCAGTCAGACTTCTAGCTTCTTATTAAGATGAAGTTGTGAACAGGAGCATAGCCGCCATACGGATCTACCCCTATCATATTCTGGAGCACTGTTGAGGGTACGTTTGCTTCCATGAGATCACGACACAATATGAAGACTACTCTGCTCAAGGCAGGATAAATATACTACGGGCAGAACAGTGAGCATATTCCAGCACTCTAGGTATGCATATGTGTAAATAAAGCTGGCAGGGTGTGAGTAGGCCGTGATCACCAAGGTGCCCGTGGTATTGATACAACTGGAAGCAATATCAGATTACCAAAATCTCTGGGGTCAATTCCCGGAGGCACAGCAGACCATACACTTTCAAAAGTAACACAAGTACTATACGTGGATATGAAATTGGAGGGTAACTGCAGCCTCATTCAAAATTCACAAGCTGCTTCCGCAAGTCAAAAATCTTCCCAGCAGATAAAAAACAACAGTGCCATCTAGTGTTAAAAAGAAAAAAACACAGCTTTCCCATCCAAACAGTAAAGGAAAATGTCATTCTTGGTTACAACGCACTCAGCAAGGTGTAAACAAGAGTCTTCCTCCAAGTCCAGATGTTTAATTTTCTAACTTGGAATTTATTTGTATTCTCTTTGGCTTCCATGCAAATGAAGTACAGTCTAGCCACTTTAGAAGAGTCCTTTTTAAATATACCTTGCTTTATTAATTCATTCCTGTGTCCATTCACTCATATAACTAATAATCCCATAGTTAGTCACTCATTCTTTTAAATGATATTACCTGAACATCTGCTATAATGATAGGCACAGAGTTCTAAGTGATGAACAAAACAGTAAGTTCTTAGGGTTCGTGGAGCTTACATTCTAGAGGTCAGAAGAGATACAACAGACAAGTCAATGAATAAATAATACTATAAGTGCCATAAGTGGAATAAAACAAGATATTGTGATAGAAACTAGCCAGGGTGGGGTGGGGTCTACTTAGGCAATGGAATCTGAGAAGGTCCCTTCCTTTGAGAGAGAGAGTGTTTGAGTTGAGACCTGAAAAATGGGAGGGAGCCATCCATGTGAGGTTCTAGAGAGAGAACATTCGGGGCAAAGAGAATAAATGGAAAGGTTCTGAAGCAAGAATATGCTGGGTTCATTTGAGGAGCAGAGAGACACTATTGTGACAGGTGTCCAGTGAGTGAGAAAGGTAATATGTGAAAGGGCTTAAGAAGTGGGCAGGGCCTGCCTATAATTCAGCAAGGAAATGGGGAGGTTCTCCCTGAGCTCCATGCTATAAAAGCCTTTTCCTTCACAAGGCAGCAAAGCTGAGGTGACGATTTCCAGAGCTTATTTTATACTTTGCTTATTTTTATTACCAGAAATCCTGACACAGACTCCAACTATCAAAAGGATTCCTTCTAGATCTATGTTTACCCTCTTGCTTTATGGATATCCCTCCTTAAATCATCCAGCTTTTCAAATACATAAAACTTCCAAACAAACATATCGAGAAATTCTGGTGACATCTTAAAGTGATGGTCTAATATAGGATGATTTAGGACTGAGTCATCAGAAGTGACTCAAAGAACCAGTGAAAGTTAGCCCAGAAAAGAGAGAACCCAGTAGCCTGATGATGATAAACTTTGCATATTTTAAGGACTTTTGAGTAGAAGAGGAATGGGTACAAACAGAAACAAGTGAAACCGTAGGACGGAGATGTTCTAAATAATTTCTACATTAGAATGGGCTGCCTCGTGAAATAATGACCTCCCCGTTACTATGAGTATTCAACAAAAGATGGGATCAAAAGAGCCTGAGGCAGTGTGCAAGAGATTCCTGCCTTATGTTTTCAGTGGACTCAAGAACTCCAGGCCTTGAAGATATCTATAGATTAGAACAATGTGGATCTTTGTTCTCAAAGATTTTCTTTCTTTTTTTTCTCATTTTCTGTTTATTCTTTTCCATGGGCAGTTTAATAACTCAGAGGCCAGATGATACATTCTTCAGAAATTCTCTAGCCATTGAGGAATATACCCATGTAGGCCGAAATATTTTTCTCTGAAAAAGGTCTTCTGCAGCCTTTGTGTCAGGACATGAGATCAGAAGAATCATTCATCAAAATGAGGGGATTTGTTTCCTAAAATAAGAGTTGATATTCTTATAACAGAGGATAGCAGTCTTTTAAAATGGTTTGTAAAATAGTTTCAAGTGACATGTAAATTAATTGTCACCGTTATCCCAAGGGTAGTTAACTAGCCAAATATGGTTTTAGAATTTGGAAACTCATTCAATCTTTCCTTCATTCATTCAGTATAGGATGATTAAAGTCAGCTACCCTGGTCTTCACAGAACAAACCAGAGAAGGGTTTTTGCCTGCAAGGAACTGCGGGGGCAACGGCGGTGGGGGGTGGGAGGGTGTGACCGCTAAGCACAGCGCTCAGTGCGATCATTACCATGATTGATTTCAATGCTGAAGAATCAGTCCACATGTGAGTACCCGGCAGGTCAAGGCACTTCAGGCGGAGAGAAACAAACAAGGGGCTCAAGGGCTGCGATGGTGCATAAACGGAATATGCCACATTCAGCGGCAGCTTGTCTCGCGGAGTTGGAGCTTCGTGTGTCAGGAAGAAAAAGTGTGGAGTGGAGGCAGGCGTGAGGGTGCAAATGAGGATCAGTGACAGTCCTGAACTCAGGTCAGAAGGGCTTGAGACTACAAAGTAAATGTTTTTTCTATCTGCAGTAGGTAGCCACTGAAGACTGTATAAAAAGGATTATGTTTTAGAAAAATAATTGTAGATGGAACTTGAAGGTGAATTGGGAGGAGGAGAAAAGGGAGAGAGAGACCAATCTGGAAACCACTTCAGGGACTCAGGATGACGACCATGTGTTAACATGCACCCGGCTTGTACCTATATTAATTTAATTGTTCCTGGGGTCAACGTTAATGGAAACAAAACATGATGGATTCCTCAAATACTTTGCAATCCCAACATTCTAGTCTTTTAAAAATAGTAGTATAATAAAATTGCTGAAAGTAGATCGTTGTGATAGCTGAACATTGAAGCTCCAGCTCGATCTTTTTGACAGAAAACTAATTACATCCTAGCTCTTTACCTGACATCCACATCACACATGTGGCGCGGGTTCCCTGCGTGGGCTCTGTGCTATTATTGAGCTAATGTGCTGAGTTCATATACGAACCAGCTAGTTTCTCTGGCCATGCTGATTACTTACAGAATTTCACTGGAAGCCTTTTCTGTTGTTAAGGCATCTATCTGTATTTGCTTTTCCTTTGGTCCTTTCATTTGCTTCTCTTCTCCAAAAACTGCTACAGGTTTATGCACAGCAAGCTTGGCTCCAGACACAATGTCACTTTGGACTTCTAAAACAAGAGCTGAGCAGAAATGCAAGGACATATTAGTTATGATCGCAGAACACTGGGAATTTGAAAACACATGTTAAAATAAGAATGTGGACAATTTTCAGCTATTTGGTCTAAGAGAACATATTCTAAGTGTAATTGAGATTTGCTCTTTAATAAACTGGATTTCACTTAATTTTTGTAGATTCTTGCCTCCCAAGATATTTGCAGTCAAAAGTACTATAAATAGGGGTTATCATCTAAAGTATACAAAAAACTCATAAAATTCAATATCTAAAAATAATCTGATTAAAATATGGTCAGAGGACCTGAATAGACATTCTTCCAGAAATGACATACAGATGGTAAACCTACACATGAGAAGATCCTCAGGATCACTAAGAATCAGGGAAATGCAAATCAAATCAAAATCACAGTGATATATCACCTCATACCTGTCACAATGTCTATTAACAAACAAAAACAAAAACGAAAACAAAAGATGCTGAGGAAAGGGAGCCTAGTGCACGTTGGTGATATACAATCAGCGGGCCCACTACAGAAAACAGTGTGGAGGCTTCTTAGAAAATTAAAAACAGAACTACCATATGATCCAGCAATTCCTCTTCTAGGTATTCACCCAAAGAAAATAAATATGCTATTTTGAAAAGACATATGGACCCCTATGTACATCACAGCATTATTTACCAGAGCCAAGATTTGGAAACAATCTAAGTGCCCATCAACAGATAGAATGGATAAAGAACTAGTATAAGATAATGGAATATTATGCAGTCATAAAAAATGAAAATGTGCCATTTGTGTCAACATGGTGGTACATCAAGGGTATTGTGCAAAGTAAAAATAAGTCAGACAGTGAAAGACACATACTGTATTATTTCATGTACATTTTACTTACATCTAAAAAACAAAACAAAAGTGAAATGGACTCATAGATACAGAGAACAAAGCGATAATTACCAGAAGGGTAGAGGGATGAATGAAATAAATGTAGGGGATTAAAATGTTTAATCTTCCAGTTATAAAAATGATCAGACAGAGGAGGTAATGTATGGCATAGGGAAATACAGTCAATAATAGTATAACAACTTTGTATGGTGACAAATGATAACTAGATTTATTGTAGTGACCGTTTCATAATGTAAATAAATATCAAATCACTATGTTATATACCTGAAACAAATACAGCAACATAGTCAATTACCCTTCAGTTTTAAAAGTGCTTAAGAGGAAAAAAATTACTAAGGATAGGTCTTTCCAAAAAATGTTAGTTATTATAAATTCCAACCATTCAAATGGGCATATTATTTGGATATATGTCTCTAAATCTCTAGGATCCCAAATTCCTCAGTGGAAGTCCCTAACACCTTGAAAGACACACCAAATTTACTGTCCACCATTCAATATGTGTAATAGGGAAATGTTTTAAATTATATCAATGATTTTTCTCTTTTACTTTCTATGTTGTGGCACTCAAGCACAGCCTATTGCCATAAACAAGGGCCACATAAATCAGGATGACACTATCATGATTTAGGATTCTTCTAAATGCTGTGAGGTCCCATTTAGCACATCAAAGCTTTAACCCTAAGGTTGACTTGGAGAAAACCCCCCATTCCTGGGCCTGAGGGAGACAGGAGAGGAAGGCAGAAAACCAGTGTTGGGTGCCATGCTACCCCGTACAAGCTTCATGTCAGGTATCTCAGCTACATCAAGGAAACACTGAAGACACTGTCCATTATTCAGAAAACTGACAAGTCACCTCTCCACTTGCCCTCACCACTCCAATCTGAGGCATAGCCCTGTCAACCTGGATCTTGTTTCTGAGGCATGCAGCCATGACCCAAGATTTGCTGAGAGTCATGCTAGAGAGCTTTCCAGAAGAGATTGCCAAGGAGGGCTGAAAGGGTCCTGAGGTAAGCAATTCCAGAGATGACCGTTCAGCCATAGCCAGGCTTCGCGCATCCAGAGGGAGCAGAGGAAAGTCGGAGTCAGATGAAGCATCACCAGCCCAAAGCCCTGTCTGGGCCAAAAGAATGGACCCCAATTACAGACATCAGCCACCAAGACCCAGAAAGCAAGAGACTCTGTCCTTCCCTTCCAAAGCCTTCCCTCCCAAGACCCAATTCTTCCCTTCCATCTGAAAGAGGAACTAAAGAGAGACTCTGGGGACAGGGGAATCTGAAAGCTTTCCCTAAAGCTATATAAATTAATGGATGAGGTGAAATTTAAACCTGACTGGAAATTTTATGTTTTCCTTAATGGAAAACAAAGAAGTCCTGATTTGTTAAAGACAAAATACATTACAGTTTCTTTACACATCCAAAATATAGTGTGAATTAAAATGTGAAATCCTGCTAAATACATAATTTTGTCTAAAGTGCTAAACAGCAGGATATAGGGGGTGAAACATGACCTATTTAAACAAATTTAATACACAAAAAAAGCAGTATTAAGCATGTAATTTTGGCCATAGATATTACGGTAAATAATTTCAATGCTTACCTTCTATCTTACGTGTACTGCAGAAAGTTTGGATTTTAGAAATATCTGATGCTAAATGCCTCAGGAAAATTTGCTTCTTTTGCTGAGCAATGGACACATCAGGATTGATCCAGTGTTCTCCACATGAAGCATATACCTAGCAGAGAAGTGAGCCTCTGATCCCATGTATGACTGCTTACAGTAGCGTTATCAGCAATAGCCCAAACCAGCCGAAAGTACAAACAAATTGTCCTATAACAGGCAAATAGTTAACCAGACCATGCACCATGGACTAACAGTACTCAGTGATAAAAAGCACATAACTTTGAAGGATCTCAAGGGTTTTCTCAAAAGAAAAAAAAGTACTTCTCCATACTATCTTTGCAACTTCTTGTGGATCCATAATTTTTTAAATAAAGTTTTATGAAATAATTTTTTTTTTTAAGGAAGGGGAGAACGAAAGAACGGGAGGGAGGGAGGTATACATTAGTGCTTTGTAAACTATGGCTGAGGCCCAGATCCGGCCTGCTGCCTGTCTGAGTAAATAGGGTTTTATTAGAACACACTTATGCCTACTCATCCCCATGCTGTCTGGCACTGCTTCTGTGCTTTACAATGGCAGAAGCTGATGTTTCATTAGCGATCGTATGGTCTGTAAATATTTACTGACTGATCTTTTATAGAAAAAGTTTGGGGCGCCTGGGTGGCTCAGTTGGTTAAGCGACTGCCTTCAGCTCAGGTCATGATCCTGGAGACCCAGGATCGAGCCCCACATCAGGCTCCCTGCTCGGCGGGAAGCCTGCTTCTCCCTCTCTCACTCCCCCTGCTTGTGTTCCCTCTCTGGCTGTGTTTCTCTCTGTCAAATAAATAAAACCTTAAAAAAAAAAGAAAAAGTTTGACAAAACCACTGGTATAAATGAACTTGTAATATGTTAATGTGGTTATTTCTAGATGCTGAGATTATGGATGATAGCTGTTCTTCATGCTGCTTATATTTATTTCTTAAATAAATTTGTGTTTCTTTGAAGTAAGAAAAAACTGAGTGATGTACTGAGAACACTCTGTAGGAAGAAAAATGCCATTCGGTGCTCTTCCATGGCCCCATGATGATGATTATACACAACCATTGTATGATGACTCGGAAAACTTTCTCAAAAATTTCTTCTGTTTGGACAACAGGCTTCCTTTTTTCCTCTGGACACACATGGAACTGTTGATGTTTCTGTCTCTACCTTGGCTGCTCAGAACAGTGACAGGTTTGTTTGTAGCAAATGCACAGAACCTTGTAACAGTCAGTCCTGGCTCCACTTTATCTTCCTTTCACTCATACTCCCTTTGCCTTGGCGGCCTCATCTACTTATCCTCCCATTAAATTTAACCTTCTGTGTCCTAGGTTTTAGTGCAATCTACTGAATTCTTTCTGAAATAACACAGTGAATTAACACAACAGCAAAAGCAAAGGAAAAAAAAACCCAACAAACTAATTCAAAAGAGATCTCCCCTATTCCAAGAACACAGACTTTCCCCTCTGCCATGCTGCTTCTAATATTAGTCATCAGGACTATGGTTTAAGACTTGCTCAAGCAGTCTTTAAAACATTCAGAACCTGAACTGAGTTCCAATACTACGGTGCGAGTTCGGTTCTGTGTTCAAAGAATTTCAGGCATCAGTCAGGCAAGTTTACTTTTTGAACGGATATCTCAGATTCCATACATGGGAGAAAGGGCTGGCTGCTAAAGTTCTTCTTCTCAGTCATCTACAGCCACCCAAGGAGGCTGTGTGAAACACTAGATATAATTTTTTTTTCTGAAAAAGTGAAATTATTATTTAGTAAGAAATCACTAAACAATTATATTTTGAAAGCCTCAAAAAGAGGAGAGGATCTACCTTTCAGAGTAGGAGACAGAAATCATGAGTGGTTAACAATCTGGTCTTGTCTAGCTTCCACCCTCATTTCTAAAGTGGGGAGCATGAGAGCATCCATCTCATAGGGTTGTGCTGATCCTTAAATGAGTTCATTCTTAGAAAGCCCTGAAAATCATGCCTGATGGTAGCTCTCAACAGCGAGTTTTTCTGAGGGTTGTCTTTCTGAGGGTTGCTGAGTAAGGCTAACTCTGAGAGAAAATAAGGAGGGAAGTATTCAGTGTTTGAAGTCTTGTATTTTAAAACATTTGTCTTTTAGTTGTATGTGTATACTCATAGTTCCAGTTTCACATTCGTGTTCTTACCAGTTCATCTCTTTGAAGGTCTTTTAAGGCAAAGATTTCTTTCCCCTTCTCATTGAACAATCTCCGAGCTGCAGAAGGTAAATTTAAAATTTCAGTGCACCTGTAATAAGAGACACAGAAACTCAGCTTGTAGATAGAAGGCTTCCAGCAGAGAAGAGAGAAAATGTGAGAAATCAAGAGTCTGGACCATCAATGCCCCCACCTGCTGCAGACCTATAAGCCCTTTGGAGTCTCCTTCCCCATACCTAAGCCATGGGGGTGGAGCAAATTAACCTCTCAAAGCCTTAGTTTCTTATCTTCTAGGGTTTTAGTGAGGATTAGACACTGATTTTGAAAAGTGCTCAGAACAGTGCCAGTCACGATCAACAAATTAAGTAGGCATATCATTACTGACTTTTCATTCTTCAATATGCTGCACACTTTCTGATTGTGTGTGTATGCTCATGTTCTTCCTTCTACCTAAAACATTTTCCTTGGCTTTTTCTTTTTTTTAAGATTTTATTTATTTATTTGACAGAGAGATCACAAGTAGGCAGAGAGGCAGGCAGAGAGAGAGGAGGAAGCAGGCTCCCTGCTGAGCAGAGAGACCGACGACGGGGCCTCCATCCCAAGACCCAGAGATCATGACCTGAGCTGAAAGCAGAGGCTTTAACCCACTGAGCCACCCAGGCACCCTCTTTGGCTTTTTCTGTTGAAGTTCTATTCTCTCCCCAGTCGTAGCCATCACCAAACAGTTTCTCATCTCCCTCTGCTAGAAGTGATCTCCACAACCTTTTAACTCCCTTTCAAACAGGAATTTTCAGCCTGGCTAATCAGTCAACAGTGATTTCTACCTCCAGGCTCCAAACAAGCATTTGGCCTGCCCTGTGGATATTAAAATGAATGAAACTGTTTTCTTGTTTCCTGAGGAGCTCCCTCTCTCGTCACGGGAGAGACAGGTCAGCAACTGAAGCATAACGTGCAGGAGTGGGTGCTGTCATAGGCACCTGGCCAGGGGAGTGTGAGAACACAGGAAAAATGAAACACTAATTCCTCCAGGGAACACTTATTGAAGGAAGTGACATCCGGGTGGGGCCTTTTCAGATGAATAGGAATTGGTCAAGAAGAATTAGGACCTAGAGAAGTTTTGTATGGCTGGACCCGAGTGTATGGACCAGAGCAGGAGCCAGATGAAGCTGGAAAAGAAGACAGGAACATATGGAAAGCACTTAAGATACCAGACTAAGAAACTTGGCCTCTATCCCATAATCAGCACGAAGTCACTGATAGGTAGAAGAGTAGTGGTGTGGTTTTATCAGATGTGCTCTTTAGAAAGGTCGCTGTAGGACAAGTGGAAAAAAGAACTGAAGTAGGAGAGGCTGGAAGTTACACAGCCAGGTCAGGGCAACAGGAAGGAGGTGGAACTGCAGGGGAAGAGGAGGGATGGGTAAAGGAATGTGATGGGCTGTTTAGAAGACTGTTGAGATGATCCCGCCTTTGGAACGTGGAAAGTAAAGGATTCTTGCTAAATATGTTTTACATTACAATGTACTACCTATAATAAGTTAATCAGAAGTGACTTTATGCTGATCAGAAAGGCTAAACTGTATGAAGATTATTTCTCCATTTTATTTCCTAAGATGGAATAAAGTAATTGAGCAGATAATTAGTCTCTCCATTTCTCTGAAAGGAAAGGAAATAAGCTAATGGGACCTAAGTCTCTGCCTCCTGTGTCATAGCTCTGGAAGCTGGTGGACCACAGAAGTTAGTAGGGAGGGAGTGGGAAGGAACTATAAGAAGATGGAGCCCCCAGGCACAAGATGTGCCTGATTCTCTTTCTTTTGCTGCCCAAAGACCCAATCTGATTCCTTCTAGTTTCTCAAAATAGATATCTTTGTGGGTCCAGACAATTATAGCATGACCTAAGAAGAGTTACCATTATCATATCTGCTCCTACTCACATTTTCCTGCTGAACATTTGGACTATGGGAATATCCTGTTTTAGGACAATGAGTGGGAAAATAGAAGGAATGGGTGGTTGGTAAATCTCCCTTCCTTTTTGGAAACCCTGGTTTTAATAGTACTGAATTTAATTGGCCCATGTAGGTGGGCTAGAGAGGATTGGGATAAGCTTTTTCCTCCCTGTTCAATTCCTCTAGCTTGTTCACATTCCAGTCAACATAAATGAAGAGAGAAGAATGAGCTGTTAAGTGCCTAAGGAGGAATGTGGACGCTGGAGTCAGATTGCCCGGGTTCAAATTCTAGCCCTCCTCTTCTGGTTGCATAACCTTGAAAAGGTCTCTTAACTTCTCTGAGCCTCATTTACCATGTTGGTAAAAGATAGATATAGCAGCATTTCTCTCACAGTGATATTTTACAGATTAAAAGTGTGGATATCTGTAAAGTGCCGGGCACATCATCAGTCAGCAACACATTATCAAAATGGATAAAGCACTGCAAGCATTTCATGGCTACTCTCACTTAATTCTCACATCATTTCTAAGAGGCCCATTTTACTGATGAGGAAACTGAGTCTGGAGGTTAATTTCTTTGCCTAAGATTGCATAGCTAGTAAGGAGGAGAGCTGAAATTCAGACCTAAATCTGAGTCCTTCAGAACACTGGAGGATCTCCCCCTCTACCCTAAGAGGAGGCCATCATCATAGAATAATGAGATAGTTGATCTACCCAGTGAGGGGATTCAGACTGACGTGCTGAGTAAATAGTCCAGGATTTCTCTGTCATGTGGAGGCAAAAGTCCTATGAATAAGGTCCTCTGACTTGCATACCAGGAGTTAGAACTGGCAACCATGGGGACTACTCAGATTTACAGGCAGTCCAGAAAGGTATAGTCTCCCAAGTCTACAGATTGCTACAGCTCTGTAAGAGTGGGGACTTCCTTCTCCCCATCATTCGCCAGGACACCCATCCCAGGAGCCCCACCACGGACTTCTAGTTATCTCAGAACAGTGGCAAAATGTACTAAAGCTATGGACACATACTTTCTTCTTTTCCTTATCTTCTTGCTTTGTATCTCTCTCTTTTTAGATCTCTCTCATTTTCTCTCTTCTCCATGTGTGCTTTCCTAACAGCTGCCCCTCACCAGGTTCTTCCTCCTTGCTGATCATCTATAAAATGATCCTTGATTATTTTCACTTCTGCATAATTAAATACTGCCTTCTTTTTTTTTTTTTATTTATTTTTTTTTATTGTTACTAAAT
>PITA01002461.1:0-36308 GCA_004023965.1 Spilogale gracilis
TTATTTTATTTTTTTAACACGGGTCATGAACCTACAACCCTGAGTTTAAGACCTGAGCTGAGCTCAAGAGTTGGATCCTTAACCGCCTGAGCCACCCAGGCGCTCCTTGTTCCACTTATTAAAATAAGCATATGTTACCTTAGTAACTTGTCAAACATAAAATCAAGTTGATTGAAGTTGTGTTCCAGTACCCATAGAAGCACTGGACCAGTGCTCTGCATATACTGTCTCAATGAAAATCTCCCAGCAGCTCTGAGAAACCTGCGCTGTTGTCTCTGCCGTGCTAGTAAGGAAAGGGACCGGCTGAACGTGAAGTAACAGCGTCAAGGCCAGCTAAGCATGGGAAGCAGACCCAGGAGGGAACCAGCCCTGTGAGGCTCTGAGGCCCATACCTAGGGCATGGCCTACCCTTTCTCAAGTGCATATACTGTCCCTGCTCCTTCCAACATGAGCCCCAGCCATTCCTTCCAGGTTCCTCTTCCCCATGGGTGCACACATAGAACAAGGCTGTCCTGTGGAAGGAGTTAGACCAAAGGGGCTTTTCTACTATCAACACCCTCCCCCGGCCCCCTCCCCTTGCCACATGTACACCATTCTTAGAGTTTTTGTTTGTTTTTTTTTTAAAGTACGGAATTTCTTTTTTTTTTTTTTTTTTTAAGATTTTATTTATTTATTTGACAGAGAGAAACACAGCCAGAGAGGGAACACAAGCAGGGGGAGTGAGAGAGGGAGAAGCAGGCTTCCCGCCAAGCAGGCAACCCGATGCGGGGCTCGATCCCGCGTCTCCAGGATCATGACCTGAGCTGAAGGCAGTTGCTTAACCAACTGAGCCACCCAGGCACCCCCATTCTTAGAGTTTTGTAGCAACTTCGAAATTCCCTGCCAAGGCTGTGTAGTTTAGAGGGAAGGTACGAATGTGGGTCTGGGAACCGGACAGCTTTGGGTTCAGATGCCAGCACATTTACCACCTCTGTGATCTTGGGGAGGTTACTTCATCTCTGTGCCTCATACTGTTGCCTCTGAAATGAGTAATAAATAGTAGTAGCTACCTCTATTAGGTTGTTCAAACAACTAAATCAATGTGTGCAAAGCACTTAGAGCCGTGCTTAGTGTCGGATGTGGTAGCCATCAGGAGGAGACCCTGCCAATACCACAGTGACCACCTGCTGCTCTGAAGGTTGTGGTCTGAGTGGCAGGCAGTGAGTCCTGAGCAGACGACACAAGGCCATTTGTGTCCTCATCTGAAAAATGATAATCCCAACCTCGTGGGGGTTGCTGTAAAGACTAAATGAGATGACAACTGTCGAGCACAATTTCTGGCATTAAATAAATGACCGTTAGAGGCTTTCTTGGTAGAAGTTGAGAAGCTGAGTCTTAAATTTATATGAAGGGTGCCTGGGTGGCTCAGTCATTGGGCATCGGCCTTCAGCTCAGGTCATGATCCCAGGGTCCTGAGATGGAGCCCTGCATTTGTCTCCCTTCTCGGTGGGAAGCCTGCTTCTCCCTCTCCCACTCCCCCTGCTTGTGTTCTCTCTCTTGTTGTGTCTCTCTGGCAAATAAATAAAATCTTTAAAAAATAGAATAAAATAAAATTTGTAAGAAAATGCAAAGGCCCTAGACTAGCCAAAGCAATTTTGACGAACAAAGTTGGAGGACTTTTACTACTTGATTTCTAGGTTTGCTATACAAATGTAATAATCAAAACAGACACGATGAAGAGAACGGAATAGGTTATTGATTTTTGACAAACATGCCCCGGCAGTTCAGCAGGGAAAGAACAGTCTTTTTGACAAATGGTGGAACAACTAGAGGTGTGTATGCAAAAAAAAAAAAAAAATCTGAAGCACATGGAAGTGTGAACTTAAAATGGATCATAGGCTTAAATGTAGGAACTACAAACTATGAAAATTATAGAAGAAAATAGGATAAAATCTTTGATCTTGTGTGATAATTAATTTTATGTTGTAATTTGGGTAGGCCATGATACCCAGATATTTGGCTAAACATTATTCTAGATGTTTTTGTAAAGATATTTCTTAGGTGAAGTTAACACTTAAATCAGTAGACTTTGAATTAGGCAGATTATCCTCCATAATGTGGGTGGGCTTTAACCAATCAGTTGAAGGCCTTAAGGGAAAAAGATTCCCATGAGGAAGAGAGAGTTCAGTCTCCAGAGTGCATTTGGGCGTGAGGTAAAGAAGCAGTTCTTGCTGAGATCTACAGTCTGCTAGTTTACCCTGCAGAGATTAGATTTGCCAAGCCTCCATAATTCATAATTGGCAGGCGTTAACTCCTTAGAGTAAATCTCACCACTACCCCTGAACTGAGAAACACATTGGGGAATGATACTCAGCAATAAAAAGGCATGAGCTACTGATAGAGGAAACAACATAAACAAGTGTCAAGAACATTATGCATTTGAAGCCACAAAAGGCCACACAGTATATGATGCCATTTGTGTGACATTCTAGAAGAGTTAAAACTATTAGAATGGAAAATGGGTCCAGGGTGGTGGAAGGGATTGACTGAAAAGAAGGTGGAAGGAATTGAGGGGTTGGGAACAATGCAAATCTTCTATATCTTGCATGCAGTGGTGGTCTTATGATTGTGGATATATTCCTAAATATATCAAACTGAATACTTTGAAAAGGGACGCCTGGGTGGCTCAGTTAGTTGGGTGGCTGCCTTTGGCTCAGGTCATGATCTCAGGGTCCTGGGACTGAGTTCTGCATCGAGCTCCTTGCTCAACAAGGAGCCTGCTTCTTCCTCTGCCTGCTGCTCCCCGTTTGTGCTTTCTCTCTCTAGCAAATAAATAAAATCTTTTTTAAAAAATGAATAGTTTGAAAAGGTGAGTTTTACTGAATGTAAATTATACCTCTGGAAACTTGATTTTTTTTTCTACTAGCAAAAATGGGTTTATTCAGGAATAGGAGAGAATTACAATTCAGGACATGCAAGCTATAGCAAAACCACAGGCAAGTCCCCAGAAACTTGATTTTTTAAAATAGCTGTTCTAAATATAGTAATTGCTACAGATAAGGAAGCGGACTTATGGAGGTTCAGTATCGTTGTTTGCAGCATTTATAGGGGTGGCTCCTGGGGCCTTTCATATCTTGTCTCCCCATGCTAGTCAGTGACTATGCTCCAATTAATATAAACTCTATAAAACTTGTAAAATAGAAATGCAAAGGGTTCAGTTGTAGTAAAGTAACTTTCCCCAGCATGACACCTGATAGTTTTTGTAGAAAGGAAGAATATGTGGGGCTGATAGGTATTTTCTGGCAAGTCATCCCAAAGAGAAGGTGAAGGTAAGTGGCATGCATTCAAGGCTTAGGAAGTAGGGCAAGTGTGGGCTCTGCAAGCATCATCCCTCCTCCTGCTACTGCTTGGACTTCCTGCTCTTGAACCTGTTTCCTATTGGGCAAACCCCCCAGGAGGGGTCTGTGAGGCTGGCTTTCCTGGGCAGGGGGACGCTGTGGAAACCCAAGGATCTTTGCTGTTGTTGTTCATTTGCTTTGTGTTTGATTCTGTGGGTGTGCTTCTTTATTGTTGTTTTTATTTAAAGTATGGATCTATTTCTGGATGCTTTATTTTACTTTATTTATAATTTAACTTAATTTAAATTCAGTCCATTAACATAGAGTGTATTATTGGTTTCAGAGGTAGAGTTCTGTGATTCATCAGTCTTCCACTACACCCAGTTACATCACGTGCTCTCCTTAATGCCCATCGCCCAGTTACCCCATTCCCCCCCCCCACCAACCCTGAGTTTGTGTCCTGTGATTAAGAGCCCCTCTTGGTTTGTCTGGGTGTGTGTTTAATATCCAGACTTACTGGATCGGTGTGGGTCTGAACTGGTGCTTGCCAACCTGTGGTTTTGTAGTTGTCAGTCCCCAGAGAGGCTGGTGGGAGAAATACCTGCTTACACGTTTTTCCCTGGGTGAAAAGGTTCATTTGAGAGAGAATGTGTTGTATGTAGCATGCTTCTTCCAGAAGATTCCATATACTTGCTTAAAAAGGTAAAAGTTGTTCAGTTTTTGAGTAAGTCCTCTGTTGATATGGTGCTGATATAGAAGATACGGAAGTTGACTAGTCTTTTTCTCATGCTGCCTCCCAACCACTCTGTGTTTCCCTCCTGGGAGACAGCCTGGGCTACCTGTTTCTTGTGTTTTTTTCCTGATATATTTCATGCAGGTATATGCAAATAGGTGTATTTCTATGTGTTTCCCTCCTTTTATACAAATTGTAGGATACTGTGTGTAGCCTTCTTTACTATGCTTTATTCCATGGACCATAATTGGCTTAACCCATCCCCTATTGATGGGCATTTAGATTATGCTACTCTTCTCTTATAAATTATGCTGCAGTGACTAACCTTGTCCTAAGGTCTTATTCTATAGTGTGGTTCTGTCTGTGGAACAGATTTCTCTAATTGGCACTGCTGGGTCAGGGGGGGGTGGCTGAGGAATTGTGGCAGCTTGAGCGGAATTGCTGTACCTTGAGGTGGTGCCAGTGGACTGTCCACCAGCACAGAGTGGCCAGGAGGTCTGACCTCCACATGCACTGTGACCAGGGGCTCGCTGACCTCTTCCCTCCTGACAGCTCCATCCTCCCTCTTTTCCTGGTCCTTCGTCTTCTGAAGGAAGAGCTTCCTCAAAGAGCTCTCTGCTGTGGATAATCTGGCTTCTCTTTTGGCCTTTGTTCCTCTCTGCTTCAGCATGAGTTTCATAGAATTTTCTCTTTTTACCTGCTCTGGGCTGTGTCTTGGGCGCACTGTGGGGAGTGAGGGAGAAAAGCATGGGAGTGGCTGATGGGGGAGGATGCGAAGAGAGGAGCAGGGTGTCACCACACCCCTCCCCTTCCTCACCATCCGCTCACTGGAAAACAAGTTCCCGCCTAAGGCTGCCTGGGACTTTTCACCTCACACCCAGTGGCCCAGTGTGTTCTCACCTCCCGAAGGAGGGCTGGGGTGTGTGCGGGGCTAAGGTAGCCCTGTCCCTGCTCTGGGTGCTTAGGTGTACACACCCCGTGGGAGGCCACAAGGGTGCACAGTTACATGTCAGATCACAGTATGCTTTTTGTCCTGCAGTTGCTAGAAGCATCATCTAATGGGAAGCAAACCTCAACCGGGAGAATTTAGGTCTTTATAGTTTATCGTCAGAAATCGTCAGGGAAACTTGACATACGGTGGTCACTCTGAGCAATAGTTACAGAACAAACGCTTGTTAAAATGTTATGTAATCAAGTCATGAGGGAACGGATGCAATGTTGCAACTGGTTCAAAGGCGAATCCCAAGAACTACCATTGTGTAGGCCATCAGCAAAGTGGAAATAAATTTGCTTATTAGATGTAAAACTGGCCAATATCTACTGGATCTCTGCTAGACACAATTTATGGGCATCACACTCTGCATCCTACAACTGAGAGCTATAAAAACAGGCAAGATAACCGGGAGATAACCGGGAATTGTGCTGTGGGTGAGACAGGACATGGAGGGCCACCCGCCCCCGCCTCATTTTTATTTTATTTTTAAATGCTCTTGTTTTTTTTTTAATTATGACAGACGATGCATGACCTGACATCTACCATCTGAACCATATCTGAGTTTACAGTCCAGTGGCATCAAGTACGTTCAGTTTTGTGCGACCGTCCGCGCCATCCACCTCCAAAACCTTTTTCATCTTCCCAAACTGAACCTGTGTGCCCATTAAACAGTCCCTCCCCATTCCCCCTAACCCTGGTCACTGGCAACCACTGGCCCACTTTTTGTCTCTATAAATTTGTCACCCATTTAAAAATCTTACCCGGGGCGCCTGGGTGGCTCAGTTGGTTAAGCGACTGCCTTCAGCTTAGGTCATGATCCTGGAGACCCGGGATCGAGCCCCACATCGGGCTCCCTGCTTGGCAGGAAGCCTGCTTCTCCCTCTCTCAGTCCCTCTGCTTGTGTTCCCTCTCTGGCTGTGTTTCTCTCTGTCAAATAAATAAATAAAATCTTTAAAAAAATAAAAATAAAATAAAAATAAAAATCTTACCCAATTTTTCCTTACCAGGAGTGGAGACAGCGAGCCACATTTACTGTCTCTTTGACCTTGGCCAAGTTAGTAGCCACCTTGAGCCTTGGTTTCCTTTCTACAAAATCAGCATGACCACACATTCCTCCGGGATATGTTGTGAGGATTAAATGAGGTGGTCCTTGCAGAGTGCTTGGTGTAAGAAGGGGATACAAAGATCAGTGACTGGTAGTTATTGTCATCATTAGTGTTTCTCGCTTGGCCATGGTCCTCAGAGGCACAGAAGTTCCTTTGGGTCAGTGGTTCTCAGTATGGACTGCCCATGTGATCACCTGGAGAGCCTTTGAAAATACTGATGCCCAGGCTCCACACTCAGAGGTGCTGATTTAACTGATGTGGCTATGGGTTGGGCGTGGCAGGTTTTCAGAGCTCTAATGAGCAGCCTCGTGGAGAACCTCACTGCTCCAGGCATTTCTCCCTGAGGTTCCAGAGCGTCGCATGTGGTGTAGGATGCCACTCTCTGTTGAGCATCGGGCCAAGGCTGTGCTTAGACACCTGGAGGTCCTGGTGCTCTTTGCAGAACGCTATGAAATATCGATCATCTAAATGCCATAATTCAAACTAAGAACATGTTTACAAGTAGGAAATAAATGTCCCAGATGTGGGAAATGAATTATGTGGCTTGCCTATGAGACAATGCATGGCAATGTATTGGGTCGATACCTAGAAGGTCTTGTTCTTAAGTTATGATGAGGGGGTTAATTAGGCAGGCAGTTCTAGCAAAGGTAGGAGACCCCCCACCCCCGGAGATGCTCCTGGAGGAAGGAAAAGTGGCCCTCTCCGACAGAGACAATGTAAGCACTGGCATAGCAGGTGAGACAGGAGTCCCTGCAGGAGCCTGTGGCGAGACAGGCTGCAAGTGAGGAGAACAAGGCTGAGAGCTTTACGGATGGACATGCAAACCCAATTCAGGCATCCAAGGAGGGACCATTGAGGCAGCCATTGGAGCGGGAGCACCAGAGCTGGCCCTGAGTCTCTGAGCAGCTCTCGTCTCACTCCGCTGCCTCTGTGGAAGTTTCTAGAAAGGCGCCTTGCTCTGCAGGGCTTCTTCTTTTTTCCTCATGCCCATGTTTCCAGTGGTGTTCAGCAGGGGTAGAGGCAGGCCAGGCCAGTGCATTGGCCCAGAGGCCCCCAGCCCCTGCCCCCTTGCACCGGGCAGTCAGGCAGCAAGCCACCCACCATTCCTCGGGCCCGTGGTCTGCCCGTGTGGTTTGCACTGTTGCCTCAGTGGCCTGCACTTAAAATTGAGGCCTCTAACCAGACAGCTGGCCAAATTAATGTGCCATAAAACACCTTTTAGTTAAAAAAAAAAACAAAAACTAACAAACCCTGAAATCATATATTTTATAGTTCCTAACCACTCCAGAGGAGACATTGTAAATGTCCTGGCACACCTGGTTGTCCGTGTTTTTAAAATCCTCCCTAAATGTCTGTATCTTTTCTGAATGAAATGCCCTGAAGGATGAGTGGTTTGCAGGCCAGCAATTGGCCCATTGCCAGGCTTCCCATATCGTGAGGCAACCACAGAGGGAAGGAGCCTTAGCAGCTGCTCAGAGGCAGTGCCGGTGGTGTGCTGGTCAACTCCATCAGTCCCTCTTACCCGTTTTCTTCTCCCTCTGAAGCTATAAGGATTTAGCTTTCAGAAAATAAATTAGTCTGGAAACTTGTTCAGAAACTGACATTTTTAAAATCCGTCTTCTCAGTATGTTTTCCATGAGAATTGGCTGTTGTATGTTTAGGTTGTTGTAAACCAGGATCTAGGGTCGATGGGTGCATGGGTGGCAATTGGGCCCGGTCTTCTTTTAGCCCATGTTTCCATCCATTCAAGCAAGGTGTAAAGAATTATATGCCATGAGCTGATGAAATTTATTCTAAGTATGCAAAGCTGGTTCAACATAATCCTCCTGTCAACAGAGGTCTTAGTCTGCTCAGGCTACTGTACTGTAATAGTATAGCCTGGGCAGCTTAAACAACAGGCACATTTCTCACAAATCCTGGAAGCTGGCAAGTGCAAGGTCAAGGTACTGGCAGATTCCATTCCAGGTCGAATCCTCTTCCTGGCTTGTAGACTGTCAGCTTCTCATTGCGTTCCCACATGACACAGAGAGAGCACGCTCTGGTCTCTCACCCTCTTCTTTTTTTTTAAGAGAGAGGGTACGTGCAAGCAGGGTTGGAAGGTCAGGGAGAGGAGCAGAGAGAGAAGGAGAGAGAGAGAATCTTAAACAGTCTCCACACCCAGAGCGGAACCTGATGCAGGGCTCGATCTCAAGACCCCAGAGTTGGACACTTAACTAACTGAGCCACCCAGGGTGCCCCTCTCTTCTTCTTCCTACAAAAACAGTTCCTATCTTGAGGTCCCCATACTCACCATCTAATCCCAGCCTATTTATTTCCCAGAGGCCATGTCTGCAAATACTATCACACTGGGAGTTAGAACTTCAACATATAAATTTGGAGGGACACAAACATTTAGTCTATAACAATAAGCTAAATAAGAAAAATTATATGATCATATCAACAGATGCAGAAAAGGCATTTGACCAAATCCAACACCCATTCATGGTTAAACAAACAAACAAACAAGCAAGAAAACCACCACACCAAAAACACTCAGCAAAATAGGAATTGAGGAGACCTTCCCAACATGATAAAGAGCATGTATAGAAGACCCACAGCTGACATCATACTTAGTAGCGGGGCACTGAACTGCCCCTTAAGGTAAGGAACAAGCCAAGGATGTCTGTTCTTGCCACTCATATTCAATACAGTGTGCAAATCCTAGCCACTGCAGCAATGAAGAAAATGGCATACAGACTGGAAAAGAAGAAATAACACTGTCTTTGTATGCAGACGACATGGTTGTCTACATGGAAAATACTAAGGAATCAACAAAAAGCTAAAACTGGTAAGAGAGTAGCAAACTTGCAGAAGATCACCACACAAAAATCAATTGCACTGCTATATACTAACTATGAACACGTGGAAAATGGAAATTAAGAACACAGAACCTTTTAAAGTCACTTTAAAAGGAATAAATAGTTAGGCATATATTTAACAAAACATGTACAGGATCTGAAAAGTTATAAAAGGCTGGTGAAAGGAATCAAAGGAGACCTGGAGATGCATACCAGGTTCACAGTTAGAGGACTCAACATAGTGAAGATAACAGTTCTGTCCAATTTTATCTATAGGTTAAATGTAGTTTCTTTTAAAATTCCAGCAAAGTGAGGTTTTTTTGCACATATAGACAGGCAGATTCTAAAATGTATGTGGAGAGGCATAGACCCTAGAATAGCTTTAAAAAAAAGTGTATTGGGAGGAATTACTCTACTTGAACTTAAGGCTGAAGAGGTAGCTGCAGTTATTGAGAGAATGTGGTATTGGTAGAATGATGGACACAGAGATCAATAGAACACAATTAAGAACCCAGAAATAGACCCACACAAATATGCTCAACTGATTTTTCACAAAGATGCAAAAGCAAATCAGTAAAGGAACTCTCCATAAATGAAGTTGGATCAAGCGGACATCCATAGTCTTAGAAAATGAACAATACCGTATGCAGAAATTAACCCCAAATGGATCATGACCTTAAATGTGAAATAATAAAACTTAAAAAAAAAAAAAATCAGAGGAGAAAATCTTCAGCATCTAGGGCCAGGCAAAGAGTTCTTAGGCTTTACACCTAAAACGTGACACACGAAAGAAACTTGATAAAGTGGATCTCTTAAATTTAAAAACTGCTGCTGTGTGAACACTTCTGTTAAGAAGACGAAAAGGCAACCAACAGTCTGGGAGAAAATATTTGCAAACCACATATTTGACAAAGGGCCCATATTTACAACAGATAAAAAAATTATTGTAATTCAACAATAAAATAATGAACAATCCTATTAGAAAATGGAGAAAAGACATGACATTTCACTGAAGAGAATGAAAAGATGAAAAGATGTTAAATACTTTCTGCTCTGATTGCTGTGGCTAGGAGTTCCAGTATTAATGCTGAATAAAAGTGGTGAGAGTGGACATACTTGTGTTGTTCCTGATCTTAGAGGAGAAGTTCTCAGTTTTTCACCATCGAGTATGTTGTTAGGTGTGGGTTTGCCATGTATGGCCTTTATTACATTGTGATTTTTTCCCTCTAAGCCTACTTTGTTGAGCGTTTTTATAATGAATGGACATTGTACTTTGTCAAATACTTTTTCTGCGTCTATTAAAATGATCATATAGTTTTTATTCTTTCTCTTGTTGATATCATGTATTGCATTGATTGATTTGTGAGGACAGCTCAATTTTTAAAATAAGAAAAGCACTTGAATGGCTGTTTCTTCAAAGAAGATCTCTAAATGGCCAAAAGCACTTGATAAGATGTTTAATAGGAAAATGTCATTACGGAAATGTCCATCAAAATTATAATGTGATGCCTCACACTCATTAGAGTTGCTATTATCAAACAAAACAAACAGAAAATAAGTGGGTTTTTGTTTTTGTTTTCTTTTTGTAAGATTTTATTTATTTATTTGACAGAAAGAAACACAGCTAGAGAGGGAACACAAGCAGGGGGAGTGAGAGAGGGAGAAGCAGGCTTCCCGCCGAGTAGGGAGCTAGATGCAGAGCCCGATGTGGGGCCCGATCCCGGGACTCCAGGATCATGGCCTGAGCTGAAGGCAGACACTTAACGACCAGAGCCACCCAGGTGCCTCAAAAATAAAGGTTTTAAGAACATGGAGAAATTAGAACACTTACACATTGCTGGTGGGTATGTAAAATGATAAAGCTACTCTGGAAAATGGTATGGTGGTTCCTCAAAAAGTTGAACATAGGATTAACATATAATTTGGCAATTCCACTTGTAGGTATACACCGAAAAGAAGTGAAAGAAGGGATTTGAAGCGGTGTTTGTACACCCATGTTCATACAGCATTATTCACAATAGCAAAAGTGGAAGCAACCTATATGTCCATCAACAGATTAAAGGATAAACAAGATGTTGGTTATTCATTAAATGGAATATTATTCAGCCTGAAAAAGGAATGAAATTCTGACACATGCGATAACATGGATGAACCTTGAGGACATGCTAAGTGAAATAAGACCGCTACAAAAGGACACATTTTGTATGATTTCACTTGTATGAAGTACTTGGAATAGACCAATTCATAGAGACAGAAAATAGAATAGAGGTCAGCAAGGGCTTGGAGGAGCTGTGGGATAGAGAATTATTGTTTGTTTAATGGATACAGTTTGCTGGAGTAATGAAAACATTTGGAATTTATTTATTTTAATTCATTAATCTGTAAAAAAAAACAAAAACTTTTAAGTAGGCTCCATGCCTAGGGTGGAGCCCAGTGTGGAGCTTGAACTCATGACCCTGAGATCAAGACCTGAGCAGAGATCAAGAGTTAGATGCTTCACTGACTCAGCCATCCAAGCGCCCCCAAAACTTGGAATTTGATAGTGGTAATGATTGTGCAACATTGTGACTATATGTAATGCCTCTGAATTGTACATCTAAAATGGTTAAAATGATAAATTTTATGTTATGTATACTTTATTGCAATAAAAAAATGAGCAATAAATTGACCCAAGAATAAGCAGAAAACTTAAATAGTCTAATTAGCATAGAAAAGATTAGAAGCCTCATTAAAGATGTAACTTTAAAAAAGTACTAGGGTCAAATGATTAGCCTTGTTCCATATTTTAAGAACAACAAACAATTAGTTCCACTGTTATTTAAACTCTTGTAAAGTATAGAACGAAATGGAAAGCTAGCTTCGGTTTATGACCCCAGCACAACCTGAATACAAAAACTGGGTAAATGCGAATAGAGAGAAAAAGATGCAGTACAAGAAGTATAGATTGGTCTCACCTATGAATATAGATATAAAAGTTCTTCATAACATTACTTAGAAGGATATAACATTTATCAAAAGAATAATAGCGTGTGATCACATGGAATTTGATCCAGGAATTCATGGATCATTCCATAATTCAATATACCAAAATTAAAGAAAACTACATGATTATATTAATAGTTGCTGAAAAGGTAGTGATTTTTAGTAAAACCTGAAAATATGAGAGGACAGTGCTTATCTCTTGACCATAGCTCCTCATGCATCGAACCACCATGTTTGCTCTGTCAATGCATCAATCAATTGAAAATGCTGTCGAAGCAGCTAGCTGTGGAGGAGTATGGGGGTCATTAAGTGATGATTTATCTCTCTTAGGGACAGATGTACTACAGGAGCTGATAGAATCCTTAACAGTCAATTAAGTTGCTTGAAATATTTTGATTCTTCTTGGTGATGAACTTTTCTAGAAGCAAGCCCAACCCTAGCATCGCCTTAAAAGGAACTCTCTTATTAATTAAGTCATTATATTTGAATACTTGTTTCCTAACAATATACATTTCAAATCATCTTGCTAAATTATTTATGATTATCAGGCCATCCCCAAAGTAAAACTTAGAGAAGCATTATATTATGAAGCTTTTGGTATAGGAAACTGATCATTTGAAAAGGGGGGATTATTTTATGGGACAATTCTGTACCCCTGCCCTTGGGTGATTGGACTGTTGATCCTTGGCACAGGAATTTTACATCTGCCCCCATTACATTTTGTCTTATGAAATTAGCCTGTAATTCCAATCTGAGATTTTCCTGTATCCTGATTTTTGTCATCCAAGAAATTTCATCTCTCAGTGCTTTTTGGCAACTATAGTCTCATTAGGATGTGATAAGTTACTCATCCATAGACAGGCAGATGAAATACTTTTCCAACAAGGAAAGAAATCTCTGAAGGCTATTTGTTTGTTTGTTTGTTTGTTTGTTTGTTTTAGGGGGGAAAGGACTGAGGGAAATCAAGAATCTTAAGCACGCTCCACGCCTAGGGAGGAGCCCAGTGCAGGGCTGATCTCACTACCCTGAGATGATAACCTGAGCCAAAGTCAAGAGTCTGATGATTAACCGACTGAGCCGACCATGCACCCCTCTGAAGGCTTTTTAAACTATCAACTTTTTTTTAATTAAAAGTTTTTTTGTCTTGGTCTTCTTTGATCCATGGCTCTTTTTCTCTGCCCATTTTCTTCTGAATGCCTTCATAACTTTATTTTCATTGAATCATAAGCCTGAGAAGGACTGAATTTTTCAACCCAAATCTACACCATTCCATGCAGTTGGGATTTGGGGAATACTGTGTCTGAGAAGAGGACTCTCTGGGGATACCTAAGAAAGATTGGGTTCCTTCCTTCCTTCCTTCCTTCCTTCCTTCCTTCCTTCCTTCCTTCCTTCCTTCCTTCCTTTAAGATTTTATTTATTAATTTGAGAAAATGTGAGCAAGAGAGCAGAAGCAAAAGGCAGAGGCAGAAGCAGCCTCCCAGCTGAGCCGGGAGCCCAACCATAGGGCTGGATCCCAGGACCCAAGATTATGACCTGAGCTGAAGGCAGCTGCTTAACCAACTGAGCCACCAGGTACCCCAGGGGGGGTTTTATACAACTTAAAATCTAAGGGAGGATCCAAGCAGCCAGAATTTTAGCTCCTTGTAGCTCTACCAGAAATTGGATTTGCAATCTTGAAAAGTCCTAGAACTTCTGTTATCCTTACTCTACTCATCCAAATTAAACTCTGACCCTTATCAATCTGAACATTATATTGTTTCTAAAATATGTTCTCAGCATTGCATCATTCTTGCCTCCTACCTCTCTTTCCTTGCTTTTTTCTTTAATGCCACATCTGTTTTTTGCCTTAGTAAAGATGGCATGACCCTGATCTATTTCATGATCTCCTGAAGAAAGGAAGCATTGTCATTTTGAAGTTGTTACAGTATCTAACCTAAATTTCCCCCCTAAACTGTTTCCCTTTACATGGGTAACATTTGTGCAACTCCCCATCTTATAGTAGCCTCCAATTAAGACAGTTTAATTGTTTTATTTCTTTGAATGAACTACTGTGTCCTGGTTCCTTCACCCTTGACTCTCCTCTCTTCAGAGTCTCTAGCCTTTTTATTCCTTTGGGTTCTCTGCCCCAAGTCACTGTGTGACTTTGGTCATATGTGTCTTTAGATAAAGATGGTGTTGCAAGAATGGGTTAGTACAGCACCCTTTCTTCTCACTTTTTTTTTTAATTGAGATATAATTGACATAGAGCATTATATTACAGGCAAACAATGTCATGATTTGGTATTTGTGTATATTGCCTTCTCATTTTTCAGGCCTGCTCTGTTAGACCAGGCAGCTGCCGAAAGGTCAGAGCTCGTCATTCATGGGGCAGGTATGGTCATTCTGAAAGGCCCTGGACACCTAAGCATGAGAGAAGAGCAGGGATCCAAAGTCCGGATCCTAGCTAGAGTAATGAGCGGCCAGGGTCATGGCCCTATGGAATTTATAGAAAAGGAGACTTTCTAGGCTTCTGTCCCTTGCAGTTCTCAAATGGTCTCTGGGATTCAGCCCTTCCTTAGGACGTCTCTCTAATAAACGCTGTGCCCGGAATTGTTGGGTGAGAAGGGTTAAGCACCCACCTGCTGCTAACAAAACACCTCCACTTCCTTTCAAGATGTATTTTAAGCTCATTACCTTAGGCAGGTCTCCCCTGTCATCCCCACTGGTAGGAGATCTTTATCTGAACAGGAATCCACCTCCTGGAATGCTCCCTGACAGAGCCCAGCCCCTCCGGTGGGGGTTGGCCTCATCAGAAAGAGCAGCAGGGATCGCTTCATTCTGCACACCCTTTATGGTCACCTGTGAGTGTAATTTACGGGTCCTGCTGGAACAGGATTCTCTGCTGTGCCCATGCAGCAGTTCTGCTGGAAGTTGGGACCCACCAGGCTGACCTGTCAGAACAAAGTAGCACCCTAGACCAGAGCCCCAGAGTCACTGACCCTGGGGCCACTTTTTTGTGATTATTGCCTGGCAACATCTCAAGGCCCTTTGCTGTTTAGTGGACAGGTGCTGAGTCTCTGTTTTACCCTGGTTAGATCAAGGGAAATGTGCATTCCTTGCAGGGTCCTGTGTCTCTATTCCCGCTGGTCTCAGCTAGCCTCTCCGGATACCAGGGCAGATTGGAGCAATTGGCACCTTTAAAGGGTCCAGGGCAGAGGTTTATAACTTCCGGCTGCACATTAGAATCACCTGGAACTTAAAAACAGCACACTCATATTCATATCATCCCAGGCCTAGGCTGATACAATATTGTCCTTTGGGGGTAAATTTTGGCTTTGTTCTTATTTTAAGATTTCAAGTGGCTCTCAAAATACCATCCCCTACCAGCAGCACCTGCCTCTCCTAGGAACTTGTTAGAAATACAAATTGTTAGTCTCCGCCCCAGATCTACTGAATCAGAAACTCTGGAAGGGGGCCCAGATATCTGTCTTATCACAAGCCCTCCAGGAGATTTTGCTGCCCAATAAAATTTGAGAACCATTGGTTTAAGGTATAATATTAATGTAAAAAGTGAGATCATTATATGTGGGGTGCCTGGGTGGCTCAGTGGATTAAAGCCTCTGCCTTCGGCTCAGGTCATGATCTCAGGATCCTGGGATCGAGGCCCTCGTTGGGTTCTCTGCTCAGCAGGGAGCCTGCTTCCTCCTCTCTCTCTGCCTGCCTCTCTGCCTGCTTGTGATCTCTCTCTGTCAAATAAATAAAATCTTTTTAAAAAAAGATTGTTATATGTGACTATTGATAGATGTTATACGAGTTATATGTGACTATTGATATAACTATGCAAAAGCATCAGTAGAAAGATGCACTGAAAAAGATTGGATAAAAATGATAATAGTTGGCACCTGGGTGGCTCAGTCAGTTAAGCATCTGACTCTTGGTTTTGGGTCAGGTCATGATCTCAGTGTTATGAGATTGAACCCTTCGTTGGGCTCCTCGCTCAGTGCGGAGCTTAGTGCCTGGGATTCGTTCCTTCTTCCTCTCCCTCCTTCTCTGCCCCTCCCGACTTCCTGTGCTCTTGAGTGCTCTTTGTCTCTGTCTTAAATAAATAAAACTTAATAGTCATAAAAAATGATAGTAGTTGTATTGGTAGAATTATGGATTTTTGATTTTTCAAATTTTTAGTAATGTCATTGTATTGTTCACATACTCTTTTTAAGAAACAGGAACTCCGGGTTGCAGCGGTGCCTATTTTAGTGTTTTGTCCTGACAAGTGGGGCTGGGAGCATCAGGAAGGATGTAGCTAGGGGAGTGATTCTGCCAGGGCCTACAGATTTAGCCTCAGGGCCTACAAGCTCTCCTGCAGAGGATTATCCTGGCCCTTCTTCATCTTGTCCTGTGGTTCTCAGCTGGTCACTCATTAGAATCGCCTAGGGAGGGTGTATCACAACAGATGCCTGGGCCCTACCATGGAGAGTGGAGTCAGAAACTCTGGTGATGGAGCTCAGGCATCAATATAGATGGACAGACAAACAGACCAACCTACCCAAGTGATTTGATGTACTTGAGAATAGAAAACCTCTCTCCTTGCCCTTGAGATTCAAAGGAAACCAAGTCATTTCCAGAGGTCATCATCTGGGAGACTTGGTAGCTCCCTAGCAGGGAGAGATGAAGCCCCTCTGCCAGGAGAGAGCTCTCCCCACTGCCAAAAAGTGGGCAGCAGAGAGAATGGTGGGCCAGAGCGTGGGGGCCAGAGTCAGATGGCTTAGGGGTGAATCCAGGCTCAAATTACTTGCTTTATGACACAGAAAAACTGATAGGATCTCTCTATGCCTCAGTTCTGTCCTCTGCAAAATTGAAATTCCTCATCTTAATAATAGTGCCTACTTCGTAGGATTGTGGGGAGGATTGAACGAGCTAATACATGTAAAATTCTTAAGATATCACATAGTAAGTACCCCATACATGTTCGCTGCTGCTGTTTCTTCCTCTTGTCCTTATTGTTAGTGGTCTCCCTGAGCCCTCTGGAACCTGGGTTGAGTGGCATTGAATTGAACTGGTCATTGAACTAGGGAAGGTCCCAGGACAAATGGATTCTTCAAAAATTTCTTCCTCTTATCATTCAGAGTTCAAGGTCTTTTCTTCTTTTCCCATTTCTTCCACTGGCTAGTCCTATGGGCATGAAGATATGAGCAGTTAGACCTGGAGTCTAAGTCATTCAGAGACCTTCTAAGGGTCAGTTATTATTTGCCCCCTCACACTTAGGGGGATTGGAGCTTTCTCCATTTATCAGGCATGACCTTGGGGTGTCCTTGTGTGCTGAGTGGGAGCAGTGACTTTTTTCTTTTCTTTTTTTTTAAAGATTTTATTTATTTATTTGACACAGAGAGAGATCACAAAGAGGCAGAGAGGCAGACAGAGAGAGAGGAGGAAGCAGGCTCCCTGCCGAGCAGAGAGCCCGATGTGGGCCTCGATCCCAGGACCCTGAGATCATGACCTGAGCTGAAAGCAGAGGCTTTAACCCACTGAGCCACTCAGGTGCCTAGCAGCGACTTTTCTGATTGATTCTACTTTGGGTGCTTTTCACAATATAATGTTCTGGAAAACCAAATATATTTCTGCTTCTTTCTTGCTCTCCACCTTTGGTGGGTGGTGTGTGTGTGTGTGTGTGTGTGTGTGTGTGTGTGTGTGTGTGTGTGTGTGGTGTGTGTGTGTCAGGGAGTTGGTCTCGCGTTAGGAAACCCCAGGGAACAGGAGTGGGACAGCTTCAAGCACAGTGGGAAGCCAATTACTACTGCCGTTGCTGCTACTGTACTTTTACCTGATGCCATAAAAGGAGCCAGACATGCAAAGGGGACACTGACCCTCCTCAGAGAAGTCCCCATGTCACTGTTGCACCTGCTTCAACACTTATGAAGCCCCTACATGTCTACACTTCCTGTGAGGGGCTGGGACATTCCAAAACCTGGAGTCCACAGCCACCTCCATGCTCACCATTTCTCTAAGGTCAAGCCCGCAGCTGGAATTTGCTCTTGTATCCCTGGTAGTCTCAATCTGCCCGTGGCTGAGGAACGTTGGCTCCTCTTTGACATGGCCCCATTGCACCCCAGAGTCAACTTGCTTCATCATTCATGGAAGGCACAATCCTGCTCTCGGGCAGATTGTGGCCTAATTGGAAGGCAAAACCAGGGCCCAGGGTGACACTCAAAACAGAATGTGGTGGTTTTCTAAGAGGGAGCTGAGGTGCTGTGGGAATGGAGAAGACCAGTCTGGGACTGCTTCTTGGGGACTAAGAGAGGCGTAGTTTGGAGAAAGACATTTCCTGGAAGAATAGCCATCCAGCAGAGATGCAGAAACTGGAAACCATGGGCTATATTTCAAAATGGAAGTGGACAAGTGGATCAAGACCGGCTGTCAGAAGGGGCACCTGGGTGACTCCGTCAGTGAAGCGTTCAACCCTTGACGTCGGCTCAGGTCATGCGATTGAGTCCTATGTCAGGCTCCTTGCTGAATGTAGAGCCTGCTTAAGATTCTCTTTCTCTTTCTCCTTCTGCCCCTCCCCCCCTTAAAAAAAAAAAAGGACTGGCCAGTACGAAACTTGACCCTTCAGCTGGAGCCCATCTGGTCTTTGCTAAGGTTAAGGGGCAGGGCTGTCAAGGAGGATAGGGAACAGTTGGGGTGTCTTCAGGGGTGAGGGCTGAGGACAGCTGGAGGTAAGGAGAACCCCCGTAGATGGTGGGTATTTCTTCTTTCATCCTATTTCAAGCTTTTAGGGGTGGATGGATAGTGGCGGCTATTCCTATTTAATAGGTGAGAAAATGGGCTGAGGAGAGTGTCACGCACAAAGTCACCCAGGTGTTGTTAGTCAGGGCTGGATTTGAGCTGGGCTTGTCAGGAGGCTCCAGTGCCCCCAGCCTGTCCTTTCGCCCCAGAGGGGCGTCTCTGCTGTTCTGGATTAAAAGGTGCCTCTAGTCCAGGCCCATCTTGTCAGTACTTTATAGTCTCTAAAGCACCCTCCTAGATGTGACCTGGTTTGAAGCACAGCAGCGTTTTCTTCTGCCTTCTGATTGTGTTCACTTGGGCAAACCCTTTTGCCTCCTTGGGCCTCAACTTCCAGCCAGTCATGTCTGGTTAACAAGGATGTTCCTTGGGCTTCCTTGAACCGACACCCAGAGACTCCTTGTCCTCTTTTCCAGGATCTTTCCAGCAACTTCTCCCCATTCAGGGTTATATTTTCCACGTGATTAGAAGCACTTGTGTCCCAGCATCCTGTCCGCCTTCCTCACAGCACAAGCATCTGTCTCCTCACAAACATGACAAACTTCCCTGGGTTTCATAATACCTTAGGAACTTGCTGAAGGTCATCTGATGTCCTCAACAAGGACATGTGGTGACAGATGGAGACTGGGACTAGGCCCAGTGAGTGGTACTCACTTGTTTTGCTCCATCTGATCGGCTGTGGACATTTCATTGAAAGTATCAAGGTTAAGGACTGTGCACCGAGACAATTGCTAGCCAAGGAAGGTCACTCCATCTCCTTTCACACATTGCCTTTTTACGAAGGCTTTTTATAGCCCACTTTCTTGGGAGTAACTTTTTTCTTAATTAAGAATTCTAATTTTAAAGTGAGCTCTGACCTCTTTCTTTGCAGAATTATTTTAGTGCTTTGATTGCATTTCATGGGTAGAAATTAAGATCCTTTATTGTCTGCTATCTCTGTTTTCCTCTGTGGCTAGTTGCCCATGACAAACTGACATTTTATGGAGATCATAAATGGGTTTATCCTGCTAGAATATCAATACAATTCTTTGGAAAGTTTTTTTTTTTTTTTTTAAGATTTTATTTATTTGACAGAGAGAAACACAGCCAGAGAGGGAACACAAGCAGGGGGAGAAGCAGGCTTCCCACCGAGCAGGGAGCCCAATGTGGGACTTGAACTCAGGTCTCCGGGATCATGACCTGAGCCGAAGGCAGTCGCTTAACCAACTGAGCCACCCAGACGCCCCTGGAAAGTTTTATCGAGGTGCTGGAAGGTGGTAAGAGACTATTATCCCCTTATTAAGAGACCCATATGAGATGCCCAGGGTGTGTTTCAACACGGGTGGGAGCTGTGGCTAAATGATTTTTGAGCAGGAGGAAGAATATCTCTTCATAGTGAACATGAGGGAGAAAGCAAAGGGAACATAATGTCTCCTTCAGAATTTTAGGAATTGGGAGTTTGGCAAGGTCAGTTCTCTCGATAGTTGATTTACACTGAAGAGAGTTATTCTGGGTGTTACCCCTGGGTCATACCTCAGGAGCCTGCTTGTTAGTTAGGGTTGTTGAAGGACAGTCATCTCTGTGACCCAACAACAGGGCTAAGAAGCCCCCTCAGATGCACAGAGAGACGTGCACACAAATGTGTTCTGCAAACCACTGCAAAGACCTGGGTGCCCATCTGTAGAGAATGGGTGAATAATGAATAAATGAACTGGAACTACATGTGACAATATGAAAAAGAAATCTAAAAAATATAATATTGGACAAGAAAACTGCCAAATTACAAAAAGCTTAATACTATTTATGTAAGGTTCTGAAATAAGTAAAACAATGTTTACTATTTATGGTAATAAATGTGTAGTAAAATATAATAAATGGCAAAAGAAGGAAGAATACCAAATTCAAGAATGGTGACCTTTGGAGGTGGAGGGAAATGAAATCTGGGAGAGTTTGCAAGGAACATTTTTAAAGTGATTTGTGGGTATGTACATTTAAAATATTCATATTTTTGAATGGCTGAAATATGTTATAATTTTAAAATTTGTTTTAAAAAGGGGAGAATAGGGGCGCCTGGGTAGCTCAGTTGGTTAAGTGACTGCCTTCGGCTCAGATCATGATCCCGGAGACCCAGGATCGAGCCCCACATCTGGCTCCATGCTCGGCAGGAAGCCTGCTTCTCCCTCTCACTCCCCCTGCTTGTGTTCCCTCTCTTGCTGTGCTTCTCTCTGTCAAATAAATAAAATCTTTTTTTTTAAAAAAAGGGAGGGGAAATAAATAAATAAATAAATAAATAAATAAATAAATAAATAAATACCTGTTCAAAACTGTTTGGCTGGTAAATAAATAAATAAATAAATAAATAAATAAATAAATAAAAACCCTGTTCAAAACTGTTTGGCCGGTAGTTTCAATTTCTAGTAATTACTAACTAGATTTTTCTGGGGCTGATTAGTTTGACCTCTTACTGTTCTCCCATCTTCTGCCCCATCTAGTTCACTGTGACTACTTCATCATGCTTGAGTATTAGCACTGCAGAGAAAATAAGAGAAAACGTGAAACCCCTCATATTCCTACTTGTTTGTTGAGTGGGGAGTAGAAATTATGCAGTGAAGGAAATCTTCACATTTTTAGCATATTTTATTCATTTATCACAATGCCAATTGCAAAGGTTAACTGAGATAAACTTGAATTCTGGGTAAAGGGGCGCCTGGGTGGCTGCGTCGGTTAAGCATCTGCCTTCAGCTCAGGTCATGATCCTGGGGTCCTGGGATCAAGTCCTGAATCATGCTTCTTGCTCAGCATGGAGCCTGCTTCTCCCTCTCTGCCTCAGCCTACCGCTCCCCCTGGTGCAAACTTTCCCCCTCTCTCTCTGACAAAAATTCTTTTTAAAAATTTGAATTCTGAGTAAATATATAATAAATATATACTAAACTGAAGAGGGTGGGGGCTGCCACTATGTAAACCTTGCCCTAGGCCCCCATCCCCTGCAGAGCAGTGGTTATTTTTTTTAAAAAAGATTTGTTTAGAGGGGCGCCTGGGTGGCTCAGTTGGTTGCAACTGCCTTCGGCTCAGGTCATGATGCCGGAGATCTGGGATCGAGTCCCGCATCGGGCTCCCTGCTCGGCGGGAAGCCTGCTTCTCCCTCTCTCACTCCCCCTGCTTGTGTTCCCTCTCTGGCTGTGCTTCTCTTTGTCAAATAAATAAAATCTTAAAAAAAAAAAAAAAGATTTGTTTAGAGAGTGCATGTGCACCTAAGCAGGAGGAGGGGCAGAGGGAAAGGGAGAGAATCTCAAGCAGACTCCATGCTGAGCACAGAGCCTGATGTGGGGCCACGACCATGAGATCATAATCTCAACCAACACCAAGAGTCAGGAGCAAAACCTACAGCAACCCAGGCGCCCCCAGGGCAGTGGTTTTGATGTCCTATTCTGAAATCACTGTTTGCTTTGCATTAACAGCATGGCCGGACCCCCCTTCATCTTGCTGCCAATAAGGGCCATCTTTCTGTGGTCCAGATCTTGCTGAAGGCTGGCTGTGACCTCGATGTCCAGGATGATGTGAGTAGAAGCCACATTGTGTTGGGATGGGTCATTAGGGGAGCTTGTCTGCCTAGAAATCCACAGTGCAGTGTATAACCTGCTATAAGGTGGGAGAGTAGAAGATGCACTCCTAGCACATTTTGGCCCCCTTGCTGGAAAGAACTTCCTCTTGAAGACCTGGGATCCATTCTAGGTAGCAAGCTAGAGTTGGCAAGAGTAGGATGGTTTTCCCATCATGGTTCATGCCCTATCTAGTATCATCAACTGTAAAACCTCAGAGGACATTTTGCCTATGTTGTGTCTCAATGTGAAGAAGCACACCCCCTCCCACACACACACATGCGCGTGCACACACACACACATGCACACACACCCAAGTGAGTGTGGGCAAGGCCTATTGGGGAATGTCTCATTGGCCAAGCTTACCATTAGAAAAAAAAGTAGGGCTTAAAAACTTTATCTTTCCTCTTCCCACCTTGATTTTTCTTAGGGTACATTTAGTTAAAGAGGACCTATTCAAAAGAAAAAATGACTGATATCATAGAATCCAAGGAGAAGGAAGCCTCCTGAAAGAGTTCATGGTGGTATGCTAAGACTCAGTCTCTGAGTCTTTTCATTCAGATTATCTAGAAAAAGACTCTGACTGACTCCTTTGGAGTCAAATATCCATTTCTGAGTCAATCATCCTGGCTGGGGTGATATCACATAGCGCACAGGGTTGCCTTGGATCTTTTGGGGAAGTAAATTCGCTAAGAGGAGGATATAGATAATATTATATAAATTGTCCTCCTATGAGCTATTAGGAAAAAGTCCCATGATAATGTGACTGGAAGCTATTTTCAGAAACTGTAATTTCAACCTTAATTGGTGTGGTAGGACTCTGAAAAATAAGAAGTTTTGTGAGGAACAGAAAATCTTTTAGAATTTGCACTTACCATAATCTCTTTCTGATTCACCTTTAATAACTGTGGTTAAAGAATGTTAATCAAATTTCAGACCCTCTGGTGTGCTAGGGTATAGGTTACTAAAGTGCCTCTAATTTTCTTTAGTCGTCTATGTAATGTTCTACAACTTGGCAGACATGCAAGTGAGATGGACAGCTTTTGTAAAGAAATAACTAAATGTCATTGTTTTGTATATAGGCAGAAGGCTATCTGGTATCATTCATAAATCTCTGTATTTGGAATGTGTTGGGTCATCAAAAATATTACTTTCCCAAAAGATGCTGATTTAGCTTTTGGCTGTTGATTTCTACCTTGGGCCATAATACTTTTTTCCCCACATAGTAACCATCATAACATTCCTGATTATATATCATCTCCTTAGATGACAGGAAGGAACATACAAGGAGAGAGAGAGATTCTGACCACAGAAAAGGCAGAACGTGGGATTGCCGGTGCAGTCATGTTTGGATGCATCAGATCTTCTCTTGCATAATTAAAGTCCTCATTCGCCATGCTGGCAAGTCTGCCATGGCCAGGGTGCTAACCCATTCCTACCCAACTCCTGCTTCAGGTCTTGTGCTCCGAGAATCACTGTGTTCTCATGCAGTGAAAGCCATGCTAACTTCCTAGACTTTTCTATCAGGCAGGGGTGTTTGTATAGGCAAGGTAGGAAGTAAAATAGGAGTTTTCACAAGGTAGTCAAGGAGGGGAGACTTGGCAGCGAAGGAAATGCAGTGCTTCTTTAGACAGGAACACCTTCATTTCATTTATGGGAATAATGCAATTTCTTACATCTTTTCCTTGCCCTAATCAGACAATGTGCACATTGCTTCTCCCTGATAACGTAAATCAAGATAAAACAAAACAAAAATACAGCGACAAAATAGTATAAAAGCATTGGGAAAGGAGAAGGTAGCATTGCTCTAAACTAGTTCTGAAGCAATTCATTCGCCAGAATATTGTTCATGCCTCTCTTCTCCAGATTTACTGTGCCTGTTGGTGATCAGTTTTCACATTTATGCAAGAATTCGAAGAAGAAAACTATGGGTGTTTTTTAAAGAAGCTGGGATGTTAATTATTGGAAAAAAATCAGTTGAGAAGTTACCTGCCTTGGATGATGGGTAGAAGTAGAGAATGTTAATGTTGTGAAGAATTTACTCCTAACTTCATATTCTACAGATACATTCCTTATGTCATGGTAAGGACAGAGAATTAGTTGAAGAATGACCTCCAGTGGCCTGGAATGGGATTATTATGAATTTCAACCGGTGGAAACCAGTTCTTTAGAATATGCAACTCCAGGAGAAAATTCCCCTTTGCTTCCGGCCATTCCCGTCAACTCACATTGGAGCTCTAATGCCATCTCTGATTGGTCAATGAGCAACCACACGGCCCCCACCTCAGAAATAGTCCAGGACCCCGTGGCCATGATAAAAGCCACGAAAGAAGAAAAAAATAAGAAAACCCAGAGAAGAAAGGCTAGGAAGAACCCTAGAAGATCAGAAAGAGAAAAAGAGGTCAGCAACTTGCTTTGCACACCTGCGCCGTTCTGGGCTTCCTGGCGACCTGTCCGTCTGTACCACGTGGCGGGAATTCCTCCGGAAGAGCCACACGTTCTGCTGTAGTGGGACTCGGGTGTCTTCCACAAGCTTAGCTTCGGCATCTGTGTGCGTTGTGCCCATTCTCTTTCACCATGTAGGACAGAGAACTAAAAGTATTTCACAACAAAGGTGTGGACCTCAGAGGTTCCGAATTCCATAAGTGTGAAACACTGAAGTCAGAAACATCGAGGGCTGGCATTTCTGGCATTTCATGCATTTTGCAAACAGGTCAGCATGTTCCAGACCAAAGTGCCAAACTACAAGGTGGCCAGCTCCCGCATTTCCAGCTGCAGTGTTTTTCCTTCCGCTTCCTTGTAGTTAATCATCCAACAGATAGTTCTTGGGCACCTGGAGTGACCATGGCCTTGTGCTAAAGCACTCAGCTAGGGGGTGCCATCAAGAGGCAGCTGATCTTTTCGAAGACTTCACAGGGTGGAAACAGCTTGGAGTTAAGTGCAGACAGCCTCTGCAATTTGAATTCTGGCCTAACCATGCTGCCCCAAATTAAGCTGGTTCTCCTTGGATAGCCACTGAACAGCACTGAGCCTTCATTTTTTTGTTTCTTGGTTCTTTTATCAATAAAATGATAATTAGATCCCACTTGGAGTATAGTAGAGGGTCAATAAATATTTACTGAACAAACAACTATCGAATGCTGCTAAGAATGTCATACTTTTTCTAACTTTTTTTTTCAAAGTTTGAGAATGTCATGGTGTATTTAGATAATATAGAAATAAGGATTATGTCAAAATTGCTACCTGGGTTTGCTAATAGGTATGTATTGAGGACACATTTGGTGGTTTTCTGTGTCCTATTTCAAAGAGGAAGCATTTCCACAGTAAATTTCATAGGAAGAAAGTTGATTCTCAAGTAACTGGCCGTTTTCAGTCGAGAGTCTCAGGAGCTCGATTGGGTTGTGTTCTGGGGACGAGTAGCCCTGAGATAGATAGCCCAGGGTGGCCCCTGGCTTTCTGTGTTTTATGTCTCTCTAAGTGGCCTTCAGCTCACATCTTGGTAACTTTGGAGTGGCTCGTGCTTAGAAGCCAGACAAGTGTCTTCCTCAGTCCTCCAGAACCGTCCCATCCCGTGTTCGCAGAGCATGATGCAGCTCAAGGACAGCCGCTTACAGTCGGGAAAGGCTGATGTTGACCTTCTGTGCGGTGTTTATCTGACTGATGAGGCCAGGCCCCGGGCTCAGAGTGAGGTGTCTGAAGCTGGAAGGGAAGCGGTGTTCTGGAGCCAGGCGGTCCCCCTAAACGGTCTTTGCAAGAGACAGCTGTGCCAGTGGCTCAGGACAGTCACTGTCCTCACTGCACCGTCACCACGTCCTTAGGTCTCCTTGAGTCTTGATAATCCACCTGGAAATTTACTTCTAAAGGCTAAACCAAAAGTTAGATTTAGCTTCTTTTATTGAACTAGAGTTTCACAAAGCAAAGACCTCTCCTGGGAAGCAAAAACAGAAGATTCATGCGGAGAGCAAGTAATAAATAATAGTGAAGTTCTGACTCCAGAGCTGCTTGAACTCGTGATTTAGGGGCAGCCTGTGAAACATGATCAAACACTTGACCTGCAGCAAGGCTTAGACTAGACTGTGCCCTAGGCAGCCGAGGCCCCTCCTGCAGTGACTCGGGCGAACAGTGGTCAACACGACCCGTGAGTTCCAGGCTCTATGCACAGCACAGATGGAATGGTTGAGTTCTGTCCTTACCAAGGTTGTTCTCATCAGTGCAAAGAGTGCTGAATCGAGTGCTGGCAGTCTGTGGGAATTTCAAAAGATCTCATCAGTGTTTACCCCTAGAGGGTGCGCTGCAGTCTCCCCTCCTCTCCCTCCTCCTCCTCCTTCTTCTTCTTTTTTAAGATTTTTTATTTATTTGACAGAGAGAAGAGAGAGCACAAGTAGGGGGAGCTGCAGGCAGAGGGAAAGAGGTAGAGGCAGGCTCCCTGCTAAGCAGGGAACTTGGTATGGGGCTCAGTCCCAGGACCCTGAGATCATGACCTGAACTGAAGGCAGAGGCTTAATCCACTGAACCACCCAGGCGCCCACAAAAATTTTTAAAGTTAAGACTTGGGCAGTTTCTCGTAGGATAATTTGTTTGGACATAATGTATGGCATCTGGAAACACTTCTCAGAATGTTTGAGATGAATGTGTAATAGCTTGACACGCCTCCTGCACCTGCCACATTCTTATGACTGTGGGTGCCCAGAAAGGGTTCTCTTTGAGTAAGGGGCCTCTGGGAAGATGGACAAGAATAAAACCCAGTCTAAATTGAATGTCTAATGGGAATAATGGTTTAGGATGCCCAGGAGGGAGGGTTCATGATAATGAAGCCGTGGGCAGTGGATAAATTGTGATATTGGAGCTGGATGGGCTGACCCGTCACTGTGGAAACCCCTTACATTCTATGCGTGAACAGTGAGAAGACATTCTGAGACACGGAAGGTCCCATTATTGGGACGTTTGTAACAGCATAGACTTTTAATAAATAGCAGTTTTTCCTGTGGCTAAAATGATATTTGTTAAATATAAAAAGGAAGAAACTATTTAAAAGTATAAGGAAGAAAAATAAAAATCACTTGCCCTCATGGATTTTTAAAGGGAGAGTTTTTTTTTTATTTTATTTTAAGAAAGTGAATTTGAGTTTTGAATAGCTTTTTATTGTGATAAAATGCGTGTAACATAAAAATTTACCATTTTAACCATTTTTAGCCATACAGTTCAGTGACATTAAGTACGTTTGCACTGTTGTACAATCAGGATGACCGTCCGCCTCCAGGATTTCTGTTTGGATCCACTGACTTTTAATGTGCATTGCTGTTTGTTCTAGAGTACAGGGTGTTTAGGAAGTAAAGTCAGGACTTCAGTAACGCGAATTGTAGGTAGTAGTGCATCCCTCTTGAAGAAAAATGTCCATCTTTTTTGTCTTATAATAGTCTCTCTTCCCTCTCTTGGGCTAAAGATGAGGGATGCCCCAGGGTATGTCCTTTGCCCTTCTGGTGCTCCACCAGAACGTTTTATGCAGAATTCTTGCCAACCACATCATAGAACCCAAGAAGGGAAGGGACAGACTTTGGGGCTTTCCACCCTTCCTTTTACAGGTAAAGACACTGAGCCCCAACGAAGTGCCAGGTGTCTCCCAAGACTGTGCAAGGTTCACATCTCCTGTTCCTCTCGCCCCGCATCCCTTCCTTCCTATCAGAAGTTTTCCATACTGTTCACCTCTCTCCCCATTCCAGTTTGGACCCTAGACAAGAATTTGTCTCAACTTGATTTCCTGAGTATATGTCAGAGATGAGATGTGCTCTTAGATACTTCAGAACTCTTTTATTATCTTGACCATCTTACAGTCTTTCAAATGCAATTAGGGGAAAGGGTCAAGTTCCCTTCAGTGCCCTGATGCAGAAAGAGAAGGTCAGCAATCCCCGGCATCTGATCCTAAAGAAAAGGCAGCGTAAATCAGTGAGGATGCTGTCATGAAATATCCAAAGAGCCTTCATAGACTTCTGCAGTGATAGCTTATAGTCCTCAGATGACATGGCATAAATCTCGACATCGCCCTCTGCCCATAGAAGTCAATCAGCAAACATGTGTCTATCATCAAATTATGGGTGTTGCTGGTTGATATAGCTAAATAATGATTCCTCTGAAAGAGCAGGCAACTAGGGGCACCTGGGTGGCTCAGTTGGTTAAGCCACTGCCTTCAGCTCAGGTCATGATCCTAGAGTCCCGGAATTAAGTCCCACATTAGGCTCCCTGCTCCGCGGGGAGTTTGCTTCTCCCCTCTTATGCTCTCACTTACTCTCTCTCTCTCAATAAATAAATAAGTAAGTAAGTAAGTAAGTAAATAAATAAATAAATAAATAAAAAGAGAGCAGGTAACTGGAGGACTCAGTAGGGAGTAAAGATTGCGGGTTTAATTGCATAGCACACACAGTCTAGCTCTCAGACCCCACTTTTCACAGACATGACAGTCATAATCTCTGAACACGGCCATTCCTTGGGCAGCAGGTGAGTGCCTGACCCTGATTCTGAGGTCAGCTCTGAAGCTGTTCAAAGTTCCCACAGAGTTTGGGAACAGAAGAGCTCTGCCTGGCAGGCCTGGCAGCGGGTCTGCTCCAATGTAGGGCGGGAGATGTCCGAGTGGCCCAGGGAGTGCTGCAGGGCAGGGAAGGGAGGGGAGAGCTGACTGCTGTTCCTGCCTCCACGACCCTCTGCAGGGGGATCAGACCGCCTTGCACCGGGCCACAGTGGTGGGGAACACGGACGTCATCGCGGCACTCATCCAGGAGGGCTGTGCTCTGGACCGCCAAGACAAGGTGATGGGGGGCGTGGCCACCTAAGGACCCTGCTGGGGAGGGGAACTTGTGACTGTTCAAGATGTTATCCTTCCTAAGCCCTGTCACTCATGCTTTAACATGATAAAATCATCCCACCTTCCTTTTGAAAAAGTAGCTCATATCCCAACAAATCGTATTTTTTTATTCCTTCCCCCTGTTCTGTGGCAGTGCAATAGTGGGCAACCCCACAACCCCACAACATAAATATAAATGGTAAAGAAAAAAAGTCTAGAAATAATGACCTGTGGAGGCCTGGATGGGGCAGGCATGTGCCCCGGACTGAAATTAACTTGCTTACTTTCCTTGAAGAAAAAAAAAGATTCAATTCAAAACATATTGGAAGAAAAAAAATGAGCAAAATCAACTCTTTAAGAAATCCCAATGATCTATTTTATATTTACCATTGCTTTTAAATCATTGATCTTAAAACAGGGAACTTTGTCATTAAGTGCAGCTAAGCCTGTGTTTACTTTTTTAGATAACTTTTTAATAGTGTCCTACATATATAGAAAAGTGTGCAAATTATAAGCGTGCAGTTCAGTGAGTTTTCACTGAGCTCTTCTTTGTGAGCCCCCAGATCAAGAAGCAGGTCATTAACCACATGCCAGAAGCCCCTTCACCAGTGTCCCCGTCCAGTCACTCTTCCCTCTGCTTCCTGCTGTGTGCAGTCGGGCCCCAGGCCAGCACACACATGGCCACTACCATTCCCAGCACCAGTCTGCTCCCTGGCCTTGGAGACACTACCTAGCCTTCTCCTTGTGGGTATCGGTGCCACTCGGCCAGTCTTGTGGTGTGGCCGAAGAAAAGCCAAAGCCAGCACCTGGACATGACCGGACGGTGCACCTGCCGGCCCCAGCCCTGCTCTGTGCTCTGATCTGGACCAGCACGCGCGGTCTCTCCACCTCGCCTCTGCATGCTTCTCCCTCCCTGGAATCCCAGGCTCTCAGCCCCACCCCACTCACTTCACTGCACTTACTATTTCTGTTAGAGGAAGTTAAGCAAATACCAGCTGTGTTTGTTAATTGGTTGGCTTTTATTTTAAAAAATCACTATATGGAGAACACTTGTTTATCTTTTTTATAAGTCACTGTTGTCCCAGTGTCTACTTATTTGTTTTGGTCCCTAAGACTTTGGATTAAACTGGGTGAGATTAAATTTGGGGGAAGAAAAAGAAGAGGAATCTATCCAGTCCTTGGGTCTGGCAGCTTATGACGCTGGACTCCTCATTTGCCTGATCTTTGCAGAGTTCTCTGTGGGGCCAGGAGAAGAGCAGAGCAGACCACAAGGGGTGATGGAGGTGGGAAGGCATGAACATCATGTCGATGTTGCTTTCTGTTAAATGTGACCTGTGGATGAGCCTTTCTCAACCGGGACTCCCAGAGAGATTGAAGCCCTGATGCCTTAAGGCATCTATTGTATATCATAAATCTAAAAATGTTACTTGCTTGGGTGCCTGGGTGGCTCAGTTGTTTAAGCATCTGACATGATTTCAGCTCAGGTCATGATCTCAGGGTCATGCAATCAAGCCCCAAGCTGGGCTCCATGCTGGGAGTGGAGCCTGCTTAAAATTCTCTCTCTTCCTCTCCCTATGCCCTTCCCCCACAAAATTTTAAAAAATAAAATGGTACTTGTTATGTACCATTTCTGGGAGAATGGAGAAACTAGCCACTGAAATCATTTTCTGGGCTCTGCACTTCCAATGAGAAGCCCCATTTGAGAAAGGACCTGTGATGTACCCTAGAAATACATATGATGTATGGATTCTGATGAGATGAATTAGGTCTTGGGTAACGTAATGTGCTTTCTGTCTTCGCATGTGTTCCTCAGGACGGGAATACAGCCCTACACGAAGCTTCCTGGCACGGTTTTAGCCAGTCAGCCAAACTCCTCGTTAAAGCCGGAGCCAACGTGCTTGCCAAGAACAAGGTGAGGCCCAGCAGGTGCTAGAACGCTCTGTTCACAGGTGAGGATGGCTGAGGGCTGTCGTCCCTATGTGAGCCGCCTCACTGAGCAAAGCGGGAGCTCTGGGGAGCAGGGGAAATGAAACAGTCTCCATGGTGAGCAAGAGACTTCGTCTCAGTTTTCCTGGCTCTCGCTGCTTTCCCATTGGTTTATGGGGTTTATGTGGTTCGGCAAGCAGCCCTGTCCTCCTGGAAACAGGGAGGAACCAGCAGCACCTCTTCTCCTGCATCTTCCTGTCTCCCCTCCAGTCGCTCATTATGTCTCATCCCCCTCCTTCCGTGCTCGTTAGTAATGAATGCATCTCTGCATTACCGCAGAAGCCTCACAGCAGACTGGCCAGCTTGCCTAGTGCCTTCCTCATCCTGCTCGTCCTCTGCTCAGAAACGTTCCAGTAAAGCTCCCCAGCCTGACGCTGCCTCGGGAGCCTTTCCCAGGATGTACATTGTGCGCTATCAGAGTAGGCTCCCAGTGTTTCCCGTCCTGTCCCTCCTGTCCCCCACCCTCCCTGATCCCTTGGGGAAAGCCTGCTCCTCATGGCCACCTATAGACCTCCAACTCGGTCTCCCGGGGCAGTGGCCTCTCCTTCCCCAAAGGCCCATCAGGCTGTGTCCCGCAGAGCTGCTTTGGCACTCCACACAGTTTTGTGCTGTCCTCTACTGGTTAAATGTTTCTTATGGTTCCCTCATGGGAACCATGCTTGAGGAAAAGAAGCAAGCCATGCATGGTAAGATCTCCGATAATGTCTGCTTCATGTCTTCAAAGTGGTCTGTTGTCTGGAACAGGGGTTGTAGGTGGACCCCTGTTGTAGCTTAGATCCTGGAAGTCTGAGAAGCAAGTGGTTCCCAGTTAATGCGTAGGGAAGCCTGACCTGGGAGCCAGTGGTCTCAACAAAACACACGACTTGTTTGTGACACAGTAAGGTCCATAAACCAGCCTGAGTCCGTCTGCGCCACCATACTGCCTCCTGTCCCGTATGGGGCCCCGGAAACCCAAGATCTCTCTAGATAGAACAGCAGAGCCTGGCACCAGCAAAGGTAGGTGTCATCCCTGAAAAGGACTTCTGTGTCCTGCACCAGCCACATCCTCTGGCAAAGCCTCTGAAAAGGTCCTCCCCTCTGCTTTACTGAGGTATCACTGACAAATAAAATTGTAAGGTATTTAAAATGTCAAAGTGATGACTTGATATATGTATACATTGTGAAAGGATTGCCCCCCCTCAGGTTAATGAACCCACCCATCACCTCATGTTTACATTTCTAAAAAATTGTTGATGTAAACATTTCAATTCTATTCTTCAAATACAATTTATCCACGATAATCACTATGTTGTATGTTAGAGAGTACTCATCTTAGAACTGAAACTTTGTTCCCTTTTACCAGCTTTTCCCTGTTTTCCCCACCCTCCACGTGTCAGTGATAGCAAACAGTATTTACTTCTCTGTCTGGCTTATTTCCTTTAGCATAATGTGCTCTGAGTTCATACATGTTGCAAATGATAGAATTCCTTTCCTTTTTTTTTTTTTTAAAGATTTTATTTATTTGACAGAGAGAAATACAGCTAGAGAGGGAACACAAGCAGGAGGAGTGAGAGAGGGAGAAGCAGGCTTCCCGCCGAGCAGGGAGCCCGATGTGGGACTCGATCCCCCGTCTCCCGGATCATGACCTGAGCCGAAGGCAGTTGCTCAACCAACTGCGCCACCCAGGCACCCCTAGAATTTCTTTCTTTTTTGAAGGTTGAGTGATACTCTGTTGTATAAGAACTCGCTCAGGTTGTGTATCAGCCCCTGTCTGGAAAAGAAGTACTCGCTTTTCATGATGGAAAAATGCCTGCTGCGTGTACCTACCTAGGTCACATCTTCTAAATGTCAGCTTCTGAAGTATAATCCATATATAATGAAGTTTAGTCTTCTTAGGAATATTGTTGTATGAGTTTGACAAATGTGTATAGTTGTGTAATCGCCTCCACAATCAAGATGTAGATCGTTTCCATCGCCCCAACCACTTCCTTTATGCCCCTGGGGAGCACTCTCCCGCCCACCCACCGCTCCCAGCTGCTGACAACCACCCATCTGCCTTGCCTTTTCCAGAACATCATATAAAGGAATTGTAGAGTGGGCAGCATTTTGTGCCTAACTTCTTTCCCTTCATGTTTTTGAGCGTCCTCTGTGTTGTGACGTGTGGGATTACTTCATTCCCTTTTATTGCCCAGTAATAGTCCAGGGGATGAATACACCATCATTTGTGTGTTCTAACCCATGGTTTTTAATTTTTTCGATCCAGATGTTTTTCAGCATAATTGATATTTTCTTACTAGCAAAGCAAATCTTGATGTATGGTTCTAGAACCATCAGATTCCTTTTATTTCACTCATTTATCCAACACATTTAACAACTCCCACGAATCCAAAGGTTTTGAGACAATCTACTCCCAGTGCTGTAAGAATGACACCAGGCCAGGTGCCAGGCCTTGTGCAGGGAACGCAGTGTTTAAAATGCGGGCTCACCTTTTGTTTTTGAGAGCTAAGCTAGCAGAGACTCCCTACCTGTCTATGCTTTAAAGTCCCCTGGAAAACTTTAAACAAAGACCAGACTGGGAAGGGAACAAATTCACCTGGTAACTGGGCCTAGGGTGACGGGCTGTCCCAGGTTTCCATGGGCTGAGGGCTTTCCCAGAGTTTAGGACTTTCGATGCTGAGCCCTGAACTACCCAGACTCCACCCTATAAGGGTCGCAGCTGAGCAGCCTTAGTCTTAAAAGCTCCCCCAGGTGGTTCTGTGGTGCAGTGGAAGGTTGATAACTGAGCGCTCAGGCTTACAGCCTTCAGTCCCTTGGAGGGAGCAGAAGACCCTTCCCAGGCTACTTAGAGCTAAGGGTATGAGAGGGGAGGTAGGTGAATCAGCGACATGTGGTTTTCCTCTGGATGTTGGGTTTTGTTTTGCTTTTTAAGATAAAACAAATTCCTCTTTTCAAGAGGTGAGTATGAGCAGACAGTGCTATGGGACCCAGATCCAGGGCGAGGAGGAGCTATAAGTCGGCAGTGAAGTAGCTCCGAGCCCACACCGCTGCAGTCCTGACCCAACTTTGTAGCTCATCCCAGCAGTCACTGAGCTTAGATTCCCAGGCTCTCAGGCGAATACCAAATCTCCTCTTGGGCTGCCTGCTTTTCATGTCCCTTTTTTTTTTTTTTTTTATCAGCAGCCTTGCAGGCACTGTTTGCACGGTTTAAAAAAGTTCTGTTTATGTCATGAATTCCTTCCATAAGATTGCTTTGGACGTTATTCTGGCCCTTGGTTGTTACTGTGAAGTGGCCTATTGATTGTGGAGACCAAAAAGCAAGAGGTATGGTAAGTGGTGGACACAGTCGCATTGCGTGCTGTGTTGGTACCGTGACTGTAGCTCAGATTTTGATGTTTCAAGGAAAATGCAAGAACGGATGGTTTGCAGAAAGCGTACAAGTTAAATCTCCGTTATCTACACTCCCAGAAAGTGGCCTCTGTTGCCTTTACTGCCTCGGTGCTGTTATCCGTGCTGGGCGGGAAGGTGGCTGTCCTTGCCAAGGGGAGTGCAGCACGGTGCACGTGCAGAGCGTTTGCCATTAAGTGACCACTGTCTGGGGCACTCCCAATTAGTCCTCACAGCCTCACGGTGTAGGGGTCACACGCTGTTTTACAGGTAAGGCATTCAGGGCTGAGCATACTCAGAGTCTTGGCCAGTGACTTTCAGCTAGTGAGTCGCAGAGCCAAGGCTTTATGACCAATGGGACTCTTGTGCCTGTCTGGATCCCAAATTAACTGTCCTTGCCGCTGAGACCCCTCTGCCAGGGTCACTAGTTAGGAAGCAGCGAATGTGAGCATTGACCTTTTTTTTTTTTTTTTTAATTCTTGCAAGTATCTGTCACCCCTCTGCGAAGCCTGCGCAGTGCAGGTCTGTCGAGAAGCGAGTTGCTAACCTGTCCTCCCTTCTCTTGCCTCTCTCCAAGGCGGGGAACACCGCTCTGCACCTGGCCTGCCAGAACAGCCACTCCCAGAGCACACGCGTCCTCCTGCTGGGCGGGTCCCGTGCCGACCTCAAAAATAATGTGGGTGAACAAATCCGGCTTCTCTCGCGCTCTCTTGTGTCACCTTGGAAAATAACCCTGAAAGCATACTTGCCTATTTAAACACCTAGAAAATGAAAATGTGCTAAGTGTTGGGGGACTGTCTCTAAAGTGCTCGTTTTTTTGCTACGTCCTCAGGGGTTGGCCAGGGGCAGGAGGAGAGCAATCAGGACTCAAAACACTGCTTTTCTCCCATCCTTTTCCTCTCTGCCCCTCAGCCTGGGTTTATTTCAATGTTTCTCAGAGCCTATACTGGCAGAGGAGGCCAAGAAACCTCTTCCCACGTAGTGTTGTGCAGTTAGCAAGTGGCAGAGGATGCCATCCAGGGGAGGTCTTCTGAGGCTCCGGGGCCTGTGTCCACAAATCGGTTACCGAGGTGTCCTTAGGAAGAGCTGATGGGTCACTAGTTCCTAGAGGATTCCTGACTTTTGAGGTCATGTGGGCATGCCCCCTCCCTCCATAAGCAGCTGTGTTTCCTTTATAAGCCCTGGGCCTCATCTCTGGACTAGAGACTCTGACTGGAGCTCCTCTCAAAAGCTGGCCTTCTCTGCGGTCTCCATCGCTGAAGGCAGACTCCTTTAGACTGGGTCTCAGAATGCCCCGAACCTGGGCTCTGACCGTGGTCCGTCCTTAATCCAGGGGAGAAGGTTATGCTGAGTGGCTGCCGTCTCTAGACAAAGTTTGAACGAAAACATTAAGAAAACACAGCAGAACGTCCGGTACTTTGTCTCCAGTTTCGTTCTCTCTGGGAGCGGTTTAGCCTGTGACCACTAAGGAAGATCTCGATCCTGAGGTTTTTCTCTGAATGCCCAGTTTTATGCCAGTGATTGCCACCTCCTCTGCTTCCCCAGACCGCTCTGCCCCACATGAGGAATTGGGGTCCTAAAATGAGCTGCAGCTCAAATTATTTTAACACACGTGATCTTAAAATCTGATGGCTCTCCTTGCTGAGAGTCTTTTGAGCCATGACGAACCCGTGATGGAGGAGGGCGTGTTTACCAAGCAGCGCGGTTGGTCTTAATTCGGTATACTCTGGAGCCCTGGGGCCGCAGGAGAGGCTGTGGTGGCTGGGTTCCTGTCAAGTGCTGGGGAAGCAGAGCCCGCTGCGGCTCTGCCGAAGGCCTCGC